>OZ014474.1:28710209-28797209 GCA_963965965.1 Trididemnum nubilum
GACACGTTCTCGCTTGGGGGCACAAAAACCTTTTTTGGTTTGGATTTTGCCCTCACATTTGGGGGTGAAGACTAAAAACAAAACCAAACAAAAAGGTTTTGATCTCGAATGCACCCCAATGGTGTTGGTCCTGTTGCTTTCTTTTGGGGCACAATTCTCACTTGCTTGGGGGGACCACAGTTCTCGCTTAGGGGTCACGGCCCCGAAATGACCCCAGTGGCATGGCCTTGCATGGATGTCTCTGTAGGAAATTTACTGCATTGTTTTTTTTTAGTTTAGATGTAATTTGATGTTTCTTCTCTAAAAATCTGATGTTTTGAACAACGGTCGCTGGCATCACTGGCTGCTGAACAAAAATAGCATTGGTTTCAAAAAGTGATTTAGTTTGGTCATTTTATGCAAGTACTGTGTAGTGGCTTTATAAAACGATGTAGTATTTGCTGCGTTGTATATCAGCATTACAGTAGTTACAGAGAGTGTCGGCTAAGTATTCAGCGGTTACTTAGTAGGACATCTTCGTGCAATACTTTTACAAAAATGGTGGTTTCTGAGTTTAAATTCGGGGTGAAGGCTTTAAAATTTTGAAACCAAAGTTTTGGTTGGAGCAAGGGTCAATTATTGTTGATCGTTACAACTACAAAATGGGTACTAATTTTGTATAAAGTTGTTTTGCATGAAGAATATTCACCGATTATGCTAAATCCTTTTTGTGTAGCTTATAAAAAATAATTTAGTTATGTGGTATTTGCAAATTCGATTTGCATTGAAATCATTTGTTTTTGTGTGAATAAACTTTGTTTTTTCGTTTTGTGTTGTAACCCCTCATTGCAGCCTGCAAGACCCAGTGTTGCATATTTGCAACATTTCCAAATATGGTAATTAATTATATCCCCCAAATTTCACTAAAGTTTGATTATGTATCACCATTTGACTTGAAAAACCTTTCGTGTATTTTTTTTCAAATATTTGTATGCGTGGGTGCTATGAGGTTAACGCTGTACTGTTGAACTCTGGTAAAATACTGTGATGCTAAGTCAAGTGAGCAATCGCAAAAAAAATACGCGAGTGAGGTCTCGGTGAAAAAACAATTAAGACTACGAGATAGTAAAAACAAATAAGGTATGAGTTTGGTACCCGTAGTAGAAGAACTGTAAATGTAAAACATGTTTTTGGAATAGGATTAAAATGTTTCAGTTTATATTTGTTTTTGTGATGGTACTTGTTAACCAATTCAGTTCTTTTATTAAGACTTAACAAAAGAACTGAATTGGTTAATAAGTGCCATCCCAAAAACAAATATAAACTGAAACATTTTAAACCTATTCCGTAAACATGTATTATTTATATTTGCAGTTCTACTACCACGGGTACTGAACTCATACCTTATACTTCGGCACTTATTTGTTTTGAACATCTCATAGTCTTAATTGTTTTTTCACCATTACCTAGCTCGCGTATTTTTTGCGATTGTTCACTTGACTTAGCATCACAGTATTTTACCAGAGTTTAACAGTACAGCGTTAAATTTATGACTTTTATCAGTATCAGTTTTATTTTTTATTTCAGTGTATGTTTTTGTTTTTAGACCCTTGATGATCCTTTCATTGGTGAAACAGTCTGTTGGGTTTTTTATAGTTTTTAAAATTTAATATTTAGAGTGGTATACGTCTACTGTAATCAAGCTCTAACTTTGAACCAGTTATTGAACACTTTCTGGAGCAGGCTGATACCCTATCACTACTTGCATTGCATTCACTATATTTTTTTGTAATATATCATTTCATTCAAACAGTTGAGTTAAACTTGAAAGAAAATGTTAAAAAATTTATGCGCTTGTGAAAAACTTGAGTTGTTAAGAAAAATTCAAAAAATTAAAAGTAACTCTAATGCTAAATTAAAGATCCCCATTGTCTTCCTGTCTGAAAAACAACCAAAATGAGTACCAACATAACATATCTAACACTACTGTGTTTCCCCGATAATAAGACCTACCCGCAAAATAAGACCTACCCACAAAATAAGACCTACCCGCAAAATAAGACCTAGCGTGATTTTTGAGGATGATTTTAATGTAAGCCCTACCCTTAAAATAAGCCCTAGTTGAGAGCGGCAGAAAGACGAAAGAGTCAAACATTTTTTTTTTATATTTATTTAAACTGCTTTAATGCGGTGTATGCCATCCTTTTCAAAAATCTTTTTGAATAAATTCTTGAATCTTGAATAAATTGTTGTTAATGAGTTTCTGAATAAAAAACGTGTTAATGGCAAGTAAATGTAGATCTTTTTTCGTAATTTCTGTTTATTTAAAATCTTGTAATTTTTATTTTGTAACTTCATTTTTTGATATATCAAAATAATACATCCCCGAAAATAAGCCCTAGTGCCATATTTTGGAGTAAAAATTAATATAAGCCCTGTCTTATTTTCGGGGAAACACGGTTGTAATACCAATTTTATGAGTGTTTTAAGATTTGAGGAAGTGCGATTTAAAAAAGGCCTGGGGGCAGTATCGAAACAAGGTCCAACTTCAAAAAAATTTGGATTTCTCCCTTTTTTGACTCAAGGCAAAAATCTAACACCCATGCTAGTTGAAATTACAAAATGACCCTAAAAGGATCTGCCGTTCTGCATAGTCATTGATCTGTTGAAACAGCGAATGGTTCTCACTGCAATTCACTTTTTTCTTTGCCCTATGGCGACATGACATCTTGGTGACTGTTATTTCATGATCAGCCTGAATAGTAAACACAACGACTATTTAAATAAGTTTTCATCAAAAAGTTGCTGTTTTGTAGTCAAGGTTTACAGCATTTGGCATCAAATTTCTGAGTGAAAAATATTTCTTTCATGCTTAAAAAAATATGTCAAAATCTTTAAATTGGTGAAGAATATGTGATGTTTTTTCACTTGAGCTGCATTCTGCATTTGCTTGAAGCAACTTAGCCAGTGATTACAAAGTTACCGAGTTAGCTAGGTTTGACATACACTTGGGTGATTAATTGCTTTACTCTGATGCATTTTTTTTTATTGGTATGTATCTGTTAACCTTTTTATATGAGGTTTTTCAATGGTGTTGATGAAATTTTTCAACACCTTTTTGTCATAGTTAATGGCTGTTATATCACAAAAGCTTGTATCACGAAAATTATTAACATGTAGAAGTTTTCATAACAACTGTGATGTTGTTTATGACGAAATGGTGTTGATTTTTTTCATGAACACCATTGCAAAGCCTCATGTAAAAAGGTTGTGTGACTTCTCCAAAATTAGAATGTTTTGTATGTAACATATTTATTCAATTTGTGTAAAAAGTTTCTTTCACCACACCAACTGTGTAGGGTTTTCTCTGATTTTGTCACAGTGACTTTGCTGCAAAGTAAAGAGGAAAGCAAGACAGCTTTGAGGATAGTAGACTATTTGAATGGCTGCCCTTTTCAGTGAATACTTTAATTTTAATAATGCAATAGTTCCATGATGGTTGCTTGGTAAGCCTATTATGTCTTTTTCTGAGCAGATCGCTATCTGTCAACTTAATCACGTTGTGAAAAAAATCACTTTGTGAGGAGATCACTGGCAACTTTATGTAGCAGTGAAGTTGATATTGTTTTGTTGTTGTATTGATTAAAGAATTGGTGCTTTTTAAAAGTTTTTACTAGATTTGATACTCTTTTAGCTGACTGGACAAGTAGATGACTGCTTCTGTGACATTGAAACCTTAGAAAAATTCAATCGAGAAGAAATCTATCCTCTTCTGCAGCTTTTAGTAAAGCAAGATTTTTTTCGATATTACAAGGTAAGAGTTGATACATGCTAGCTCATACGGTACAGTCATTGATTTATAATAATAGTTTAAAATTTGGAAGTTTACCTCTCAGCTAAACATCTGTATAAATCGTACATTTGTTGCTGCTGTAGTGCATGTTTATCCACACAGCATCAGATGCTAAGGGTCCACGACTTTTCGGCGCCAATATTCTGTGCTTTTTACTAACACTAACCCAAAGCCCTAACCCTAAATAAGTGAACTGTCAAAGAGCACCGAATTGGTGCCGAAACGATCTGTGCAGAAAACGTACGGCAACGAAATAGGTGGCGCCGAAATGGTCGCGCCGAAAAGACGTGATCCCAGATGCTAACTATTGGATAATCCGCATACTTTTCATTGCAACGACTGCTTCATGCTTGAAGAAATCCGCACCCACGAGTTTCCATTGTTCCTGTAAATTTCTTCAAGTTCTTGTTCACTGAATTAGCTGCTTGTTCAAAGCCAGCAAGCAGAGATTATCATCATAAGGTGTCTTACGCCAGGACGCAACAACATTACCTGGGTACGGGTTGAACCAAGATCATGCAATCACGATTGTCATAAAAATGCTGCCTTTACCCTTTCGACAATGCTGCGACTTAATATGTCATCATGATAACATTTTGAAGAAATTAGCTTTGGAAAGCTTGGCCATGCAGCTGACTCGTCTTTATAAAACATACAACCAGACATCTTTATTAAACATTTAAATAAGCATCCAATTGCTAAAGTGCATTTTGTTTGCTTTGGTGGCATTTTTTTTCAATAAATTGTCTGGCTATTTGGCAGGTATTAGCAGTGTCATAAACAGATGTTAATTCAAGGTAGTTAAAGGGGTGTAGATTTACTAATTAACAAAAAATACAACTGTCGATGTTGATTGATCTTGGTTTTGCATTTTAGTAACCTAAACTGTTGAAAAACATACTAATTTTTCGGCTAGATTTTAGCCTTTATTACACTGAATGTTGTGCGTTATATGTGGCATTCTTTAGTATGGCGAAAACACACACAAAAACCACAATAAGTTTTTAAAAGGTTGCAACAATCTTAAGACTGCTTACAATTGTGTTTGGGCTTAGAACAACAATGTATAAAAAAAAAAAAAATTGTACATTGTTGCAAGCAAAAAATTGCCAGTGGTACAGCGCCATTAATTGGATGCAGAGTCGTTTGATACTAGGATATGATTTGCAATTTTTTTGGCACAACATGCTACGTTCTTTTTCTGAGAAAAACTCTCACGCCTGCAGCGTAAATTGCTCTTGCACATATCAGAAGTACTGTAACGGTACTACCTGCGTTGCAAGAATACAGTGTTAAGAATTTTGAAAGTTTATTATTGTTTGTTTTAAAGATCTTTAGTTTCTCTTATCTTTTTCAAAAAATTTTAGTTTTTTATCTGGTGTAGTTTAAGTTATTCACGATTGAAAATGCATTTGCAGCAAAACGTCAATCATTGTCAAGTGACAATTGAAATAATTTCAATCAAAAAAATCAATTTTTGCATATTGCTTGATTGAAAAAGTTGCCTATTATGTCACATTAACATAACAATTACATACGAAAACTTGACTTTCTGAAAATATGATACAAATATTACTCAAATTCAGTGTTTTTGCCTAGAAATACGTTTTTTCAAAATTAAACAATCTCAAAATTCATTGTGCCAATTTTCTTTCGGGCAAGTAAACGTGTGATATCACTTGTTCGATGGCAAGTGGTTGAAAAAGTTAGTTTCGACCTCAGGTTAACATTAGTATTAATTTTGCTAATAATTAACTTGCGGCAATATTTTTTGAAGCACAAAAATGTTAGCGTTTGTGCAGAATTATTTTTCTGTGCACCCTTACAAAGGGTTTCAGATATACGAGTTTGGCAGTCTTGAGATACTTTTGCTTTTGTTTACATTACTTGATAAAGGATGATTGTACTAAATCAATTCATGTAATTTGTGTATTGACATCAACTCCATTGAGAATTTTTGTGGTAATGAAGCCAATTTTTGTTTATTATGAAAAAATAGGAACAATTATTGGCTAGTAATCCTTTAATTTTCTCTGTTTTTTTAATATCGGTTCTGCATATACCCAGACCAACGGTGTTTTAAATTTATGCTGTGACTTTGTTTATTACCACTAAACTTTTTCAGGTGAATTTATTTAAACCTTGCAAATTTTTTGATGGTGACCGAGGATTTTGTGAAAATGAAGCTTGTAGCGTTAAGCCATGTTCAGAAGTAAGGGTTTGCTAAGTGAATTTTAAATAATAATTTTGATAATAAATATACTGAACATTTGTTGCATTATGATGTTGGTATTGTGTTGTCTTCTATGTAAACTTAAATAAACTTAGGAATATTCTTGCATGCTTGTGAATATTTCCTACTGGATCAATTGCAACTACCTGTTTATGGTATGTCCACTTGTCCAGTTTGTGAGCCTCTCAAGAGCGGTCTAGGGCTTTTAGGCGTAAATGATTAGTCATGGCTTATTTTGAAGCGATTGTTTAATGTTTATTGACCTAAAAATCTAAAAAAATTCAGCCGATTTCATAAAAAAATTGATGTTATTGACCTAACAAATAAAAAAGAAAACTCAAAATGATCAATTGAACCTTGGCTGGCAGCTTATTTCGCATTGAAAAGTTTTCTGACGATTTGTGGCCATTATATAAAACAAGTCATTTTTTCCTTCAACCTCTTTTCGGTGTGCTTTTTAGTCACATTGCCACCACTTCACCAAAACTTAGTTTATTCAAATCTTTGCATTGGCTGTTTGAATTGTGCATTTACTATCTTCTGTTTTGTTTTCATGGAAAATCATTGAAAATCCTGGATAAACACATTTTTCTGGAGAGTCATGAAAAATTGATAAAAATTTGAAAGTCATCTAAAATTTAAAAAATCTTTAAGAAATATTTTGGGGCCAGAACAGGATCAAAGTTTTTTAGGTTAATCTGTTTCAAAAACATAATCATTTTTCATCTTTTTATATCTCAAGTGGTTAAGAAGTTTAAATTTTTGGGGGAGCTTATTTCCTGGTCTGGCTTAGGAAAGAAAACTTTGCGAACATGTAGTGGAAAAATTTTGTTGTTTGAAAAAAAAATACAATAAAGGAAGAAATCAAATTTTTGAAAAAAAAACTTATTTGAAAAAAATTTTTTTTGGAAATGTTTGAAGATTTAAAAAAAAATGTTTTTGCCCTGGTAACTAATAGTTCTGGTACCTAATGATATAGGCAGATAATAGTCTCAATGCATAATCATCTTGCGTATAAACATCTGTGTCTTATAGTCATGATTCACCATTTACTAGTGAAGTCCAAAACATGTTTAAAAGTTTGCAAATTTGTATGTAATTTTAATGACTTGAAAAAGGTTCAACATCATCATTTGGTTTGTTTTTGTTTGGGAAACAAGCCTGCAAGTAACACATTTACAGTTCTTGTGTTATTGGTGAGAGGCTGGAAAAAGACAACGTTGCCCAGCCTGAAGAGTTGAGTCTGCTGTTTCTCTTCTAAGGTGGTTTTTACTGATCACATGTAATTATGAGTATACCTGATATCTTTTTATATCTCAAATACACCTGATATCTTTTTCAATGTAAATGCGAAAAAAAAATCCAAAAATTTTTGTTGATATTGTTGAGTCTGTCTTCAATTTTCTTGTGGATACTGTTAAGCTTATGGATAACAAAGTCTAGTTTTGCTTCAAGCGTATTATTTGGCTTGTCTTTTTAGTTGCTCGGTTATTGAATGGAAATAGCTCCAGTTTTACTTCAAACAACTAATCTGGCTTGACAGCTCAGACACAGAGTTTTTCAGAGCAATTGAATATACATATGCTCGCTACTACTACTATCACATGAATGCCTAAATGAAACACTGACTTAAGACTCAAATGCAATACTTGACAATACAAAAACAAAAAAACAACAAATGTGTCAAATGCACCAATAGAGTAAAGAAATAACTTAAGAAGAAACGTTGAACAAATTGCTGAAAATCCATAAAAACATCATCAAATTGTGCCTTCAACATGCTCTTTCATCATTAGGCTTTTCAGAGGGAGAACAGTAAATCTTATTCAAATTGAATACTATGAATATGGAGTGATTTAAGGTTTCCCTTTTTATAAAGTATGTACACTTATGAATTTTATACAAATATATCCAATGGTTTGGAAGAAAACAAAACTGATTATCCGCATGTTCGTAATCTTTGTGGTGCATTCCAGGTTTAAAAATCACGTGTACCATAATTTGGAAATAAGATCAGGGGATGCAATTAACTTTTGAAAAAAAAAACTTAACCATTTGGAAAGTGATATCAAATTTTACTTAACTGAGGTTTACTTACTTTTTAATTCAACTCAGCATGTGATCTCAAATTCTTTGCCATCTGGAATAAAGGTGATGCAAATCTCAAAATAAAATACTTTTTCAAAAAAAATACCTTGAAAACACAATATTATTCTGAGACACACCTTCCATCTTCTCATAACACTCTGGTGTGATTGTATGTTTTAAAGAATAAATAAAGCGATTTTATTTGAACAAGATACTAAGTAGGTTTGAGACATTTAGAATTAAAATTAATTTTACGCTGTTTTGTTTTAATCTTTTAGATGTAGTATTCTGTTTTAAAGTCAATTCCAGCTGAAGAATCGCTTGAATGCTGTTTGAAGTATAATAAAAGCAGTGAAGAATAATTTAGTAACTAAAACTTTTAAGAAGATGATTGCTATAGATTCTTTCAAGCATAGATTAGTAGTGCCTTTCCAAATAAAATGATAGCATGGCATTGTAATGTTTGTGGTTTTAGGATGAACTCCCTGAAGGGTTGCGCAGCAAGAATTCAAAGCATAATGGAAATGGTGATAAACTTGATGTCGACTGCATTAAGTTATCCAATTCACTTGGTGATGTTAATGGAACTATTAGGTTAGTGTTGAATTGATTTGAAAGACCAAGAAGTTTTTACAATATATCAGAACAATTCAGTTCATAGTAATCAAAAATAGATTAAAAGTTAAAACATGTGCATACTTTTGACTTGACTGTACCAGAAGGAAAGCCAAAGGAAGAGTTATCAGAACGGTTACTTCTTAAAACAAGCATTGCAAATAAGTTGTCCTTCCACATGATTTGAACCAGGTGCTTATTATATCAGGGGTCGAAATTAACTTTTTCATTAACTTGTTTGTTGGGCAAGTAAAATTAAATGTTTGCTTCATTACTTGCCCAAATCAAATATTCGCACAGTTATTCTGTAGCAAGGCTTTGAACATATCTTTCCCAAGATCTGTTCTGTAGCGCGGCGTTGAACGCATCTTTCTGTGCTCTAATAGCTTCTTTAACCTCTTGGTTCCACCAAGTTGCTTTTTTCTCACTTTCGCCTGCCACTCTTAAGCTGTTTTTGCTCACAACTTTCAGCAGCTGATGAAATGATCACTGATCTGAACAGCAACCATTACTTCTCTATGTCCTTGGATGCATCAGGAAGTTGTCTGAAGTTAGATGATATACTGGATGCAAACTGTTTTCTTTCTCCTTTGTTCTCCAAAATCTCCCATTTGATCCAGTTAGTCACAGACGACTGTTGGATTTCATGTTTGTCCAAGGTTTCAAAAGTCGCAAGGAACATACTACCAGATGGTGATCAGTTGACAATTCAGCCCTTCACTTAACTTGAACGTCCAGCAAATCGGAAAACAAATTTGACGAAACTATGCAAGAATCTATCAAAGGTTTTTGATCCAAATGAGGTCGATAACATGTATACTTGTGAACATTTCTGAGCTGGAAAAAGGTATTCATGATTCAGAGTTTGTTGCTACAACAGAGCTGCGATAAATACTTTCCGTTTTCATTCAGTCCAATGAGGCCATGTTTTCTGATCACATTCTTCTACTTATCTGTGTCTGTTTTAACATGTGCATTATAATCCCCCATTAGGACTAGATTCAGTAGGTGATACTTTGAGACGACAAAAGCCTGATATACACTTATAGCATTGGGGGCATATAATTGCAATAGGCACAATGACCAATTCAATACCTTGAGCTTCAACATGCAGATCTGTGATCCCAAAGGAATCCAATCTTGACACACAGTCAGACAACCGGGGTCTTGTGAGAATCTCTACTCCTGCTTGAGCAAAAAAAACTAGGATCAGTACCAGAGTAGAAGTTTTCATTCGCCATCCAGATCCACAGTTCTAGAGCCACATTTTTTGGTTGAAGAAACTCCAATAATGTCGAGATGATGCCGCATTGCTTCCCCAAGCAATTTTAACTGTTTTCCTGTGAGGATATTCAAATTGCCCAACAGCAGTCGGTGATGGTTGACCTTTGAGGGTGCGACATTATCTTGAGTATGAATACTCGACACTGTCTTCATTTGCCTTTGCAAATATGTAGCGGGCACATTACTGGAGCTGCCACTAGGGTTGGCTGATGGAGATTGTTGCATATTTTTCAAACGAGCCCCTCTGCCTAATGACTTTTAACAAAGTCTGAAAAACTTATTGCTTTTAACATAGTTTGAAAACACTTAAAACAAAGTTCGAAAAGGTTATTGCAAAAGGTTTATTTCGACTTTTAACAAAGTCAAAATAAAGTTTTTGCAATAAGCTTTTCAGACAGAACTTTTCTGTTGAGATCTCTGTCTGGTTTGGTATGTGGTTTGCAGGATCTTTAATGACCATTGGAAATTTTGTGTTTGTGTTTTTTTTTGTGATAATGCTGTAACGAGAATTGCAATGTACTGGGTTGGCCAAAAAAAATTGCACCCTTAGACAAAGTGCCATAACTTTTTTTTGCATAGAGATAACAATTTAAAATTTTTACCATTTTTTTACAACGATATATTGCGTAGCTGTTTAAAATTTTACAATGAAATTCCTAGAAGTTATAAAATGACATCCATTTAAACATTGAAGACTGCAATCTTTTTTCACAAAGTGCGTTCAAAGGTTTTTTTGCAGGTAACATAACTTTTTTTTTATAATTGGCCTTTTTATACTCATTGTGACAATAACAATGCCTGAATGCTAACAAATCTTTTTTTAAATGATAAATAACTTTGAAATACCAAGGTCCACAGTGGATCTCGTGTGCAGGAGGTGATTGCAGAAAACGGACAACACATTGAAAACTATTGAACGAATGAACAATCGCTTACTATTTGTGCCATGTTAATTTTCATGCAATTGCAGTTTGTGATACTCGCTATGTAAACACCTGTAATTTTGTTATTTTATGCAAATTTTTAATAAAATTTTACACAGCTCTGCAATATATTGTCATAAAGAAATGGTAAAAATTTAAAAATGTTATCTCATTCCAAAAAAAAGTTATGACACTTTGTCCAAGGGTGCAATTTTTTTTGGCCAACCCTGTAAAACATGGAGATATGCAAAAACCTGCTGTGACTAAATAGATTGCATTTCTCTTTATTGCTGATTGAGCAATCACCTTTATATAGATTGCTATTTTCCTTAGACCAATTTTACATCACCTCAAACTTTGAATATTGTTTCATGATAATACTTTACTTTTAATAGTATGAGTACTTCTTCATACTTATCTTGTTAATTTTAGCTACAACCTTATACTGTACAGTACGTGATGTAAGGAATTTGATTTTTTATTTTTTTTGCCACCATAATATTATTATTGTAATTACGTTTTATTCACCAACTTGCTTCGGCCAGGAAAAAGCAAATGGACCTTTTGGTCTTTGAGTCAAGCTGCCACCTGCTCACATGGATACGTCACACAGTGTAGGCTTTTTTGCGATAGTATATGATGAAATATTTTTTGCTGTAGCATGTAATAGAGTACAGATGTGGAGTCCTTGAGAACATCCTTTGCCTCTAGGAGAATTTTTTCAGTCATGGGCCTTGATTTCAAAGCCTACAAATCCTTGAAAATGTCTTGAATCTTGGCTCGAGGAGAACATTATTGTTGATAGGTTAAGAAGGAAAATAACAACAGATAACATAACCTTATAGCCTGTCAATGTTTTTTTCTTATTTTAAAAATAAAAAAATGTGTGTGGTGCAGTTGCAAAGTCGTACTGAAACAGATGGTTGAGGCCATTTTTATTTTGACCTAAAAATTTGATTTTTTGACTTAATTTACATTAAATTTTAACTTGATTTTGAAGTAAACTGTAACGACCATTTTTGGTGTACAAATTTTGATTAAGAATGTTTCATTTGTCACAATTTACAAATTTCGGTATGAATTTAACTGTTTGATTAAAACTTTACAGGCCTACAGGCTGGTGTTCTCCAAAAACGCAATAACAAAATTTAAAATCAGAAACTAAAATTAGTATAAAGTGTAGAATAGAAAAGATCGTTTCAGTATTAAAATCCATCTCGGATCCGACTCGATAAAGATGGCACTCTGCTTTGATCATGGCCCTGGCACAGAAAGAATTTGGTAAAATTTATTCTTACAATTAGCAATTATGCTTGAATTATAATTTATTTCACTTTTCATCAATAGGATTAGGAGAGAAACCTCAAGTAGCTAGTCTTGTGGCTAATGCAACTATGATATGACCTTCCTACGCTTTATTAGTTTGCTTGCTGAGCAAGTGTGGCTGAAGAATAACTTGCTCAAGCAATTTCGGCTTCCTCTGGCAAGCACTGATTTTGAACCCTGCAAATTTATTTCGGTGTTGAACTCTCATCGGTCTGTCAGACAAATAACTGTCGGCAGGGCAGAATGTGCCAACGGTGCCAGGGGCCTTGTGTTTAAATGGTAATTGCTACAGAAACCTAGCACAGAACTTTTTTGGTCGTCACTAGAGATGGCAACAGTGCAGCGTATGTGGCTGCACGCTGTTGTTGGTGCATTGCGCAGCGTGGCAACTAAAATCTGCATTACGTAACAGCGTCAGCGCAGCGCCGCTTACTATAATTTTTTACGTTTTTTTTTTATAATGATTGCTGGTGAATTATTTCTTTATGTACAACAATGGTTAGTCTAATAGAACTATGGTACGAATTGAAGACAACAACAATACCATATTGTGACAATACATAGGGTTAGGCTACTAAAACGGTAAAAGGTGCCTTCAGTTCAAGTTCATTTTTTCAGAATTCGAAGCATCCTAAAATAGGCTATTTTGGCCAAAACAAACTTAGTTTTGATTGGCTGAACATGTTTCTTGACACCAACAAAAGATTTTGGTTTTGGTAGGCTAGACTAGGAAAAGTTTAGGACGTTTGGTGAGAAGATGAAACAAAGGCAGACAAAAAAATGTAGATGAAACAGGTTTGTGGTAAACAATCATCAGAGCAGATGCACATAGCCTAGCCACATACCCACCCTGTATGCAGTAGGCCTATGGTATTGGTACTAGCCCAAGGCTAGATAACAGTTTCTACTACACATGCGCTTGCATTTCAGAGTGACAGAGTTAGTTCAGTGTAACCTGTTCGTCAACAGGAAATGGCATCGAGCATTAGGCTTTCGGTTCTGTATGTCTGTAGCCTATCTGGTATTTGGTAGAATAGGAAGACTAGGCTACACAAAGTTGCAATGACAGAATAGCCTACAAAGTAGCAGATGAATAAAGGGTTCCAGGTTCATGGATAAGTAAGCTACCAGTAGTTTACGCAATATTTAATGCCCATATATAGACTTACGTTGAGAGGCAGCAAAGTTGTTCTTATTAAGTTAGACAGTTAAATATGAGTGTAGTAGCTTGTGACAGCATGCAGAGCACGTGATAACTGATATACCAGTATTTAGGCTATTGGTTCAGGATTAGTACAGTAGTTGCATGAATCATCAGGTAGACTGGTAGATTGTTTTTGATTGCCAAAACATGGTGCAGAATTACTGATAGAAAACACACACAAGGCAGATAAAACCAGTATAATTAGAACGATTGACCGCGCATCATTCTTCTTTTGTCTTTACTTGGCCATTTTCAAAGTTAATGAGTGCGAAGTTTCAGACTTTTACTTATTACTTGAGAATAGTTAGGTCTAGCTTTTTGAAATTTTAACAGTCGTTTGAGATTAATAAGTTAAATGTTTGTGCCAAATTTCGAGGCAATGAGTCTCGTGACTTCGATTTTAGGATGCAAAAACCATCTCAAAAGTTTAGTGTAAAAAGTGGTCTTATTCAAAATTGACTCAAATAGAGTAAAAAATATTTCACAGGGTTATTATATGCCTTACGATACCTTTTCATGTCTACCATCCCGCTTTTGGCTGTGATGAGTTTTTTTTTCTGTATAAATCTTGTGCGCTCTTTTTCTTCTCAACCACAAAACAGCGAAATCTAATTTTTGGGTAAAGTTAATAAGCTTCAAATGCAATTTTGTCTCCGACATTTTTGAGGGTCACTCCTCCAAAAACCCCCGATATGGGGCCCCCAAAATTAATTTTTTTGATTGCTTAAGCTAGGGCACTAGTTTTTTATATCAGCAAATGTTTAAAATACAAATATTTTGCCATGGTTTGAGAGGGCCACCCCTCTGAAAACTGTCGAAAATGATACCCCCAAAATCAATTTTTGTGTATGTTGTAAGCTAGAGCTAATTTCTTTCTGATGTTTGTGGAAATTTGAAGAATCAATAACTTGCGGTGTGGTGTAGCGTGAACTTAATAGTGTTTGGATGTGGTGCGGCGCAGCATGCGGACACAGCGCAGCATGCAGATGCATTTTTTGTTATCCACGCCATCTCTAGTCGTCACCTATATTTGGCAAGAAAACACAGCATAATTCTGGTGAAGACCAAATTTTGGCTTTCGTGGTTTCAACCTTCCAGCATGAAAAGTGCCAGAGGCCCTGAGCAATGTAAATACGGCCAGGCAAAGAAGGGATACAAGCCACAAATGCGCTTCTGCAACACCTTGGTGGTTGACTTAGGGAGCTGTAATGATAATGTATAGAGACAAACCACAATGATACTGCAAAAACAGAAGAAAACAATGGTTCAAAACATGGCAGTGAGATGGAGCATAGGGCCAAATGTAGAATATGCAAACTTTCTTATGATTCACAGAGCTGGACAGCACGGAGGGTATCTTGGGAATAAATGATTTTTCACTTGTGGTACTTCAAAAACAATTGAAAAACAGCCATAGGCTATCCCTACTACAAGGGCTCCTCTCTGCGTGACCACGGAAATTATAACGGAAAAGTTTGACGTCCTTTGTGGTCGACTCCTGGGAAGTCAGAACAACTTCCACTGGCAGTTAGGTGGCCAGATCAACCACCAACTTTGCAGCCGCCAAGCAGCTCGAGTCATAGATGCACAGAGCTGGACAGCGCTGTTTTGAGCTTTTAGCTCTCATTGGCAGCCCTCAGCTTCTGTAAACAAAGGTATTCCGCAGCTGGACAAACCTCTTGGCCAAACTGGACTAACCTTAATGGCTTGCACAGTGGCAGAGACTATCTAGGAAATAAACGATTTTTCACTTTTTCATGTGTGGAAGTTGTTCTGACTTCCCAGAGTCGACCATGAAGGTGTCAAACTTTTCGGTTTCTTATGATTATTTGTTGACTTAAACTTTGGATCTATGTAACCATGAAGCCGATTTTTATCAGCAAATGAGCATTTTTATTGGGCACAAGCCAACTCCTTTTTGATTTTGTATTGTTTACTACAGGAAAATCGCTGATTTTTTTGGCTCGTGCTGACTCACCAAAACCTAAGAGAGAACACTGCTTTGGATATGTGCCAAACGCAGCTAAATGATAATTAAACTTAAATTTGCAGTCATGTAATCGTTAGGTGTCATGATTTTTGGTTACGGAAATTTTTAAGTTTATGCTTTTTGCATGGCAGCACGTTAATACCAGTTCCATTCTGTTGTTTAATAGAAATACTACCGTAACAGGGCTAGAAATTAACTTTTTCAACTATTTGCTTGTCGGGCAGGTGATAACAAATGTTTAATTGCCCAGGAAAATCTCAACTTGCCTGAAACAAAGAGGCACAGTGCATTTTGATGTTTGTTTAATTTTGAAAAAGTGCGTTATAACTGCCAAATTTGCGTAATATCTTATTTTGAGAAAATCAAGTTCTTGTGAGCGATTTTTAAATTACAGTGACGTTTTAAATATCTTTTTTTTGTGGGTTAGCAATCACGTTGCACGCTTTTTCCCCAAAATATCACATCAAAACATGCAAAAGAATCTACATCTATTATCGCATCAGAAAATTCAACCAAAACATCAGTTTTTGCTAGCAATTATTCCGATTTATGTTATTGTCATTCATAAGTCACTGTTAGGCAGAAGTTTGAGAATGTTTTGGCATTAGTTGCATCACAATCACCATACGTAATTAAGCTAAAGTTTTGCGCTGGCTGAGCTTCAGTTTACATTCTTTTAGATAACAAGCATTACTTTCAAAATTAATAAAAAACATTAATTATCTGAAACTAGTGGCAAGTTTATTCCATTAAAAAATTTTTAAATTATTGGAAAAAAACACATCCTATTGTGCTACTCTGAAATCTGCATTGCATCCCAGTTTTCTTGTGTAAGAAATATTTAGTCATGAATGCTTTTTTTCAATCATTCAGTTTACAAAAATCAATTTTTTGAATTGTAAGCGCATTTCAATTGTTATGCTAGCAATAATTCACGTTGCCATTTGGTACAAACGCATTTTATTTTTCAGTCCCAAATATCTTGAAAACTGCACCAGCTAAAAAGCTGAACATTTTTGTATGAAAGATAGAGGAAATAAAGATCTTTAAAAAAAAAATTGCCAAATTTTCTACCTTGTTTTCTTACAGCACAGGGTAGTGTACTTGTGATACCTGAAAGAGTGGTTAACGCTGCAAGCTGGGAAAACTTTTTGCTGAAAAAGAACAAAACATTTCTCACCAAAAGAATTGCAAGGCATGTCTGAGTATTGAGCAAATCTGCATGCAATTAAGAAGTTGAGTTAATTGCAAGTAATGGTGTGTTTGCAATTTAACTGTTTTAATTGCGCTGAATGTGCTAAAATAAAGCAAGCAAAAGCGTACTATACTTAGATTACCAGCATTTATTTTACTGTAGCAAAGCAGTAATTTGCTTTTTTTCATAGTTTTGCTTGAAGTTGCTTACTTCATACGCTGGATTTTATTGACTTCTCATTGTCAGAAAATAGCTTGCTCGAAATGATTTTAGGTTGCCTCAGGCGAGCATTAATTTCAAACCGTGCAGTAGAACAAAATCTAAATTACCCCAGTAGATAAGCACCTACTCCACTATAAAGTAGTTCAAAAGCCTGGAAAATAAACCTGGATGCAAATTTGTCAAATGTAACATTATATTCATCCACAGCACGAAGTTTACTGCTTAAAGCCATTGAATATGCTTGTAGAAGAACTGAGATTGGCAAACAGCACTGTAGATACAATCATGCACTGAAAGAAGTCATTTTTGTTTTGCAACAGCACAATAAAGATCAAGAAAGATTGAGCAAATTTACATTACCATGGACTCATATAACGGGGTCGAAGTTTATGAGCGTGTTGGTTTATAGCTGCTCAGCCTAATTACAGAAACAACTGGCAATGACTTCATGGGCTTCACAGAGACAATGGACTTGCAATGTCACCATCTACTTCCAGACCCAGAAGCTTCCGAAAAGAATAGTGGAAGTATTTTAGAAAAATCAACTGAAAGTTATGGCTGAAGCAAATTTATTGTAACTGGGTTTTTGTCATTGTGTTGGGTTTTTGTCAATCTCAACAGCAGAAAGTTTTTGTCATTGTGCTGGCAACTGGGAGAAAGAGAGAGAGTTTACTATAGAAATTGTTCTACCACCTTTAAGGCAATGTACTGCAACCATTCCCACTGGTTTTGAGATAGCTGTAAACGCAATGCAATCTAGCTTTCAAAAGCAGTGTTGGAATGCAAAGACAATAAAAAAACTCCAATGATCTCCTGGTCCATTGTTTAGATGAAATAGATGCCATTTGTGAGCGAAGGTGAAAGGTGCAACCTCTGCCAGGCTGGAAAACTAAAACACATTGTGATGGCAGCTCAAAGAAATCTGTAAACAAAAGAATGGTACTGGTACAGTACCTCAAAAGTGCTGCCATGGCAACAAACGTAAAATTCAGAAACAAAATGTTTTTTAGCCGTAAATCACATTACCTAACAATTATTTAACTGTAAATCTAGGCTTAGTTGTCATTGAATAGTGTGTAGTAGACAAGTGTGAGGTGGCAGCTTGACTCAGAAGGCCGAAACGATCTCTTTGCTGTCTCCTTGCCAAGGTAACTTGCTAAGTACAATTAACATTCGGCAAATATACAAATTTCTGCAAAGGGGTTGCTTCGAATACCACAAAATTAGAGTATTACCGGTAGCAATTTAGCAGCATCAATGACATTTGAAGTTTTTTATTAAACTGTAAAAACATATTGTTATAAAAATCGAACGTTTTCGATCTAAATCAGTTTTAGTCAGGTGCATTTATGGTTCAGCCTCTAATGATTTACCGGCACCTGTGCATTTTCTCTATTTCCACCTAGTTGTTAAAATCAAGAAGAAGACATTAATGTTGAGTTTAGTTTTTTCATATGTTCATTCATACATAATGTTAATACTGGGCCACAAATTCTCAACATGCATCAATCTTCGTCAGGGTTCCCCCTAACTTTTCACCTTTTGTGTAAGCACCAGAACATGTGCGAAAGTGCTTTAAAGTTTTTGCAAAAATGATGTAACTCAGGCTTTGTGATCCTGCCTTTTCATATCGCTGATCTTAAAAAAACACAGGTGGCTTTCTAAAAAAGGTCATTATGTCGTAGACCTGGTATTTTGTGTGACTTTAAGGTGATCTCAAAGAAAAAAAGTTACCGCACTGTGAACTCGCTGCTTTCTGCATTTTGTGGGTTGTTAACAAAAAAATGCTCATTGCGCTGTGCCAGACATTGCATCTTCAACAAAAAAAAAGGAATTAATCGCCGTTTCGCACTTCTCAAAATGAAAAATGCCAGAATTTAAGGCTGTTTTGCACTTGTGAAAACTTGTGCGAAAATGCCGAAAAATATTTTGCACTTTTTTGCCCTTATAGGAAACAATAATCTTCATACACATTATGGCCTATGATGTCATTGATGACATTGTTCAATTGCAAAAACCATTAAGTTTGACTGAAAAATGTGCAAAGTTGAATATTACCTAAAATTTTTACAAAACAGTGAATTTCATTTTTTTGCATGGAACTTAAGTTTCAACTCAAAAATACAGCTTATTTTTCTGTATTTGTTGCAAATACAAGTCGTCGCTATTATGTCAAACTGTCGTAAGTGCAAAAAGCTACTTTCTCAGAAAATCAAAAAATAAGTTTTTTAGTTTACGTTTTAGTCTACCGGTCATATTACCAGTATTATTTTCCAAAAACCTGATATTTTTAATACAAAGTAATCACCCCCTGAACCTTTAAATGCATTTTTGATGTTTTAGTTTTTGAACAATGTGTTCAATTTCTGGTTTAATTATTTGTTTTTGCGCTTACGACAGTTTGCCAAAAAGAAAATCTACAGAAGTTACAACATACGTTATTAACAAAGTATTGTACTATGTGTATTGTACTATTTTAGCAATGTTCCATTAAATTATGAACACTTTCGAAGCAGAAAAAGATGACAAATACTAAGTGGGCACCAAATAGAATTTAAGTATAGCCCAGTTTGATTGGAATTGAGAAATCTATAAGATGGCACATGCACTAACAAACTTCAATAGTTTTTGTTATTTTGTGTATACAGTGCAGTGTTTTGTGAATACAGTGCAGTGTCTATATTGAATTTGGTTTGTACTTTTGCGTAAACCCTATAAAATATCGATATTGCTCCCTCCCTCAAAGTGAATTTATCAAACATACAGCAATTACATTAGTTTCAAACAAGCAAATTTAGGGTGGAAACTGGAAAGTTAAGAGTTACTATTCTCGAAAAGCGCTGGTTGAGTGCAATGTCTTCACCAAGCTGATTTTTTTCAGGGAATCGGTGATTTGTTGGAGCAAGGGCAAATATTTTTGGCAATACAGTAAACATAAATTTGGAAAACTTGACAAGTTTGTGGAAATATGACATTTGGTGTACATTAATACTGGATTGGTTTAAAATTTAGGGCACATAAATGTCTTTTTAGGGCTTTGGGCACAATTGTTTAAATAAAATATGGGCACTCGCAGATTAGCCATAAAATTAGAGGGAACACAGGTGGAGTGTTGGAGACCACTTTTGTCACTATTTTAATGTGTTAGCGCTGGGATACGCACTGATTTGTACTTAACTGATTAATGAAACGAAGAGTTGTAATGCTCAACTCCACTTGTCGTGGAAACCAGGACCTTGATAACTATTCAGTATTTAATAACGTGAATTAACTGTACTGGTAACAAGTTGTAAACGGGCCGACTAGTCCCGGCCCGAACCCAAAAATATAAGCCCGAGTTTGGCCCTGAAATATTAACTAGCCCTCAAAAAGCAAGAAAGTTAAATTAGGTGTAAAAACGTATACGGCCAATTGCTTCTTTCTATTAAAATAATTTTAGCTTGTTGTGACTAAATGTAACAAGCTTGTTCAGTTTTAAATATAACAACTTATTGATATATTGTGATGGAATAATAAAAATTGTGTTACAATAATCACATTGATGGTAGAATAAAGTCGTTTTTTAATAGTGTTGAGAAGTTGTTATGATTGTTTTTATTGCTACATGAAACACAAAGCTTGTATCAGGCCCAAAATTTGTTAATGTTATACCGAAACTGGCCTGAATCCGACCTGATTAACAGCACTGGTTAATAAACCTAAATTTCAATACTATCGCATTAAAATATTTTTTAATTTTACGCAAACTATAAATATCGCCAATTGACTATGGGATGCTCGTGCAATTTTGCCTTAAAGTAGTGAATTGAACAAAAAACAGTGTTTAAAATTTAAAAAATTATTGTGTTTGTCCTTTGAGGAAGAGGTCTTCGGTTTTTAACTCGTCACCTACGATTTTGAAAACAAAAAACAAAATACCTGAAGAAAACTTAATTACGCAGAATGAATTCAAATCATTGCTGTAGTATTATCGGAATTAAAACAATATACTGTGGATTGTTAATTCATCTTCAAAATAAAGGAACAAAAGTTTAGAAGCACCATTTTTGGCACTGTTTTATTTACTTGAGCTTTTAGAATTTGATATTTCCTAATTTCTATTGTTTCAATCAAGTCTTGTGAATTATAACATTTACGTTTTAGTCAAATTAATTCCAACTCTGTAACGTGCTTTGTGTGATTATTACAATACAGTAATTGGTAAGAATTTGACATAATGAATATTTGGCAAACTATTGTAAGTAGCAATTTCTCTCCATAATATTTATGGCAAAGTGTCGTATGTGGCACTTACTGCAGTTTGCCAAAATACTAAATCAAATAGAATCAATATACGAATGTTTGACGAATTTGAAATCTGGAGATATAGAGCAGCTAGAGCTACCAAAGTTGGACCAAAATAACCAGGTTTGGTTGGAAAAAATAAAAATTGAAAAAAACGAATTTTGAGAAATTTGCAGTTACGACAGTATGACACAGTAGTGGCAAAGTATATTCAAGCTTTGATTTCATTGCATTAATCTAAACTTGCTGGATTATCGTAGGCAATAAAACTGAAAACATTTTAACTAGCTATTACACTTTACGAGGTCATTTGAGTGTTTTTTTTTAGCCCTCTAAAATCTAAAATAATTTAAAAAACAAAAATTTGAAAATAAAGTAATGTTTTTGATTGAATTATCAAATGCGTTGAGCAAACTTTTTGGCAAAAAATGAGATGAAGCTCTAATGATTTTGGTGACTTTTTTGAAAATAACTATCTGTATATCGATTTTGATGATGCTGAGAAAAAATGACTTAATAGAAGTAGTGATCTTTCATAACACTAAAACTGATTTCTTGCCAATGCAGTATATTGTAATGGAAATTTAAATATTATGCATTGGAAGCATCTACCCATATTACATTATTCAGTTGCTAATTAGATTTAACAAAACTTAAATAATATTTTTGACAAAGTTGAATTTAAAACACAAAACAAAATGCTGTATTATAGAGTTATCTAACTTCACGTTCTTGCTTAATTTAATGTATTCGTACAATAATTAAGCACGAGAAAACAAATTTTAAAAGATTCCAAATGGCCAGTGTTGGGCATTAACTCGTTAATTCGTTGAATAATGAAGTTAACATATTAACTATAACTTTCGTTAAACTACTTCAATGTTTATGTTAATCCGTTAAATTTTTAGGCTACACCATGCGTCCTAATGCCATAATAATAAAAATAAAAACAGGATTCCACTATGTTTATCTTTATTAGAATAGTAAATACCATAGTAACGGAAATCAGAATGAGTAATTTTTATCATGTAAGGAAATTGAATCATTTTTTTGGGCATCAACTGCCGGTTAATGTTGAATTTTTTAAGTTAATGGTAACGCGTTCATCTCTGGAGCAGGAGGTCTGAGGTTCAAATCTCGTGCCGGTCAAATCAAACGCAGTGTTGCCAATGGCTCGCCACTGCTGCGACATTTCTTCGAAAGGAGCTGTGTTGCCTGGGCGCAATGACGTGGAGATGGGCCCCGCTAACTCGTTACACGCTTCGGCGTATTACAGCGAGTATAATGAAAGATTTGATTTGATTTTGATTTGAAATAGCTTTTAACTTAACTTGCGTTACTTTTGTTTTTCAGTTAACTACTTAACTTGAACTGAGTTTAAAAATTGCTGGGAAATTCTTAGTGAATTAACTTTTAACAAAGTTAAAATTTCTCATTAACTTGCCCAACGTTGCAAATGGCCTATGCAGAAAAACAAGGTTTATCTAAATAACAAAGTCAGTAAAAACGTTGTATAGAGCATTAAAAGCCTTAAATATTTTGTAGTTAGTATTTTTTATTGATAATTTAGAATAATTTTCATTACAGTGCTCAAAATCGATTTTTAAGGTTTTAAGCATTTTCTGGCATTTATCTACTTACTAGGTGCAGAGTTTTAAGTCTTTGTCTGACAATTAACTTTAAGACCAGTATGAGTGCAATGCAAAAATTTAGTCGTCCATAAACTACTGTAACATTAGATTTGACTACGAATAAAATAGTATAACAGCTAGTGCGTTGCACAGAACCTTCATTAATGTGGCATGTTTTGCTTTGTTTACCCCTCTTTTGGCTTGCAATTCTGCTGGCAGCACGCTATGGCAATCGGCCCACTCCTTTATTGCTAGTGGTTGTTGCTGTGGCTCACTTAGCTGCGACTCAGGAGTAGGTGGTAAAGGGCAGGAACCTCACCTGTTTATTAGATTTTCACTGGTTCATGTATCATCCAGATTAAATTATAACTTTGTTTGAAGTTTAATGTGTTAATATTTACTGTCACCTCCTTGAAGAGCCTAATGGCAAAACAGCCTGCTGAGGGCAATGGTTAATAGGTATTTTGACTGAAACAAAAATGCATGTAGATAAAGCAAAAATTAGAAAAAAAGTTTTTGGACCAAAATTTTTTTAAAAATTAAAAATTATGCTTGGTATATAAAATTGTTAGTGCGTAGTAGTCCCACGTGCTTAGTAGTCTCGGTGCACAATAGCGTTAGCTTGTAATCGGCATCTCATGCCATATTGTTCTTACTTAAAAGTTGTAGACCAAAAAATGTAACAACTTTTTATGCCCATGTAGAGACACTCTATTGTTGGTAAACCCTGCTAGTTTATTGTTTAATGCTTACTAATTTTTTTGCATTTCCAGTAACGTAACAATGGATTTTCTGGATGGTTGGGACAAACATGATGATTCTTTGATAAAATTCTGCGAAATTGATGGTGAGTGTTGAAATGTATATGCTGCTCATCTAAATTCCTTTTTTTTGAAATTTATAGTTACTCTCATCCATTAGTCCCCTTTCGGTAAGCTATAATGCATTTGCAGGAATTGCAGCATTACTGGTACTTTCCAGGATTCTCCGGTTAGAACTAATAGGCATGATTGTTGCGCAGTCTAAGATGCAATATTGTTTGTTATTTCAGATTTAGCTTTGCAGGTGCAGTTATAATTAACTGATGGTAAGTGTCAGTTGGTGAATTTTCAATTTACATTCAGCCATAGTTTAGCCCAGGGATCGGCAACTTATGGATGCAAGCTAGATCTGACATACCAAGGAATTTATTTCATCAAGCCCGAGTTTTCATAGATTCACCCGCCTTGTTTATTTTTTATGATACCCTTTATGATTCCTCCAATCACGAAGTAGTCGTTGTAATGAAAAGTGTGCAGATCGTCCAATAAGTTAGCGTCTGATGCTGTCTGGTGACAGGAGGATAAATATGCACCACAACAACAACAACAACGTGCCTTCTGGAAATCGTTGGTCAGCAACCAAAACTGGGTCTGAGGCTACTTCAAAATATGGCTGAGCCCTTTTTTTGTCTTTACCAACAATTCAGCCAAAAATTGCCTCAAGTTTGGGATCGACCTCGTTTTAGTGTTTATGACAGCCCACTGGGACCATAGACATAGCCAGGAATAGTATTTTTGATTGGGGGTTGGGTAAACCGCAAATTACTTTCAATGATGCCATCAAAAATTTTCAAAAACAAAATATTAAGAGCTGCGACATTTCAATAAAGCAAGTGGAGCCCAAATTCTTACAGGATTTTGCACTAAATGGAAAACAGCTTTTCTTCAAAAAAGGTTTTAAACTTTAATTATCTTTTATTTTAAATTTCAATCTTTCAATTACGCTGTGTAATGATATTTCAATCTACTTAAGTTTATTTATTCAAGTTATAACTCGATATTGTTCATTTGTTCAATTAAAAAACTACTGGGTTTGAAGTTTTTTAATCAAAAAATATTACTGTGAATTTTAAATCGCAAAGTTTTGGAATATATGAAGAAAGTATAGCTGCCGGATTATGTTCTGACACCATATACAAATAGAATTATATATGAAAGTTTTGGAACACCCATTGCTGAAAATGTTCCAGAAATCAATACCATTGCTTCGGGTTAAGAAACTACAAAATATTATCAATATTCATGATTTAAACTACAGCGCCACATAGAGGTAGAAATCAAAAGTGACCACGATGTTGCCTTTACAACACATATGAGTGTCAAATTTTGACAAATATGAGATAACACATCATTCTAAACATCAACTATTGCAGTTTTTGATCAACAAATACATTACGTCATTATGACAAAAATACCATATTTGACAAAATTTTCAATTTTGGGATGTGTGAGCTGGGGCACCCCTAACTGTAAAAGGTTTAAAACTTTCAAAAGTTGATAAATATGGACCTCCTACTGTACAGTGATGTATCAGCTTCCTATCTCATGCGGTCAAAATTTGAAATTTGAGTGGCCATTTTGCAACTTGAGAGGAACCCTCTAATGCAGCACCCTTAAATTTGTAATCTTTCATCGTTTAGCTTTTAGTACATCTGCCATTTTGCATATTGTAAAAATTTCATTTATCTCGTTCAAAGAAATTTAAAATTTAGGGATTGGTTTGAAAGAACACACGTGTAGTGCGGCACCTTAAGATTTTTTCATGTTTTATCCATCTTTTACATCGGTCTTTTTTGGAAATTTCAAGTGAATGAATGAATTACCCGTATACATTTGTTAGACGCAACTTAAATTTCCTTTTTTTACATCGGCGTTTTGTGAAAATTTCAATTGAATGAATGAATTAACTGTGTACATTTTTTAGATGCAACTTAAATTTTTTTTTTTTGTTCCTGTATTTGGTTTCAAATCATTTTTGGGTTCTGGCCTGAACTATTGGGCCCGTTTACTGCTATAAGTGCAGTTTCTTCATGTCTGATATATTCAGACGACAGCTCAAATGATCTGCAGTATGTTGATTTGACAAACAATCCTGAGCGGTACACTGGCTACAAAGGACCAATGGCGTGGAGAATCTGGAAATCCATTTATGAAGAAAATTGTTTCATGTGAGTATGCTGTTTTTCTATGCTTACAATTGATGTTGACTACTTCCAGTTAGTAAGAATTTCTTTTCAAAATAGTCTACTTGAAGAAAAGAAGAACCAGTATTGTCAACATTGGTCACACATGGTATATTTAAAAGCATCCCAGTTTCCACAAGATTTTAAGTTTTATGAGGTGCTGCCAGTTAGCAACCTTTTTCTATTTCTGAAGGTTCTTTTGGACTTACGGCTTTGGAATGAGGTGTGACACCTTACTAAGTATTCTCAGTGACATAGCATGATTTATTATTGAAGAAAGGAAGCGATAAGCAGATAAAAAAGAATTGTCACTAAAGAATATCAAATGACATAATCCCTTTCTGGTGAGAGGCTGCAAAAGACCATAATGTGAAAGTACCAACGTATCTGGTGCGGTTGCGAAGTCTGCAACCTCTCACCATTTCAGAATCACAAAAATTGTAAATTACAAACTAACTAAAAAAATTCTTTTGGTTATTTTAGATTATAAGAATCATTTTTGTATTAACAAGATTCAAATTTGAAGATCTAAATTATCTACGAGTTTGTAAAGCCGTTTCAGAATTATGAGACAAAACTACTACAATTGATTAACAAAAACAGCATAAATTTTGAGATAAAGCATTTTTATATCGAGGTAAAGACCAACTTTCAGTAGCAGATTTTTTCGAGTAATTATGAACTTGAGAAGCCAATTGAAAGTAATTTTCAACATATTTAGGCAGGGTTTTCATTTTTAATTTACATGCAAGTTTTAATGCTTCTAGTTCATACATGGTTGATGTTTATATAATGGAGAAAGACTTCTAGCAGTTGTATTTGCCCATGTCATCACGCAATATTTTAAGGATAAAGTAGACCAAAAAGTATATTAAAGTGTAGTAATGTCTAACTTTGCACAATATATCTTTTGTAGTGCACATTTCATCAAGTGCAAACTGGTGTATGAATTTTCCAGTTAAAAAAAAACACCCTTGAAAGTTGACAACGCCACTGGTTTCAATAAATCTTGAATTCGTACTTGTTTTGAATTCAGTGGATTCATTTTAATAAGTTTTGAAAAATAATACGCAGTTTTGTTTTCTTATGGTTTATTGATTTCAAATTATGGTGCTTTCGTACCAGCTATTCATTTAGATGCAATGTGGATGCTGTGAGTCACTATTGCTGTGTGTTGTATCTTTGTTGATTGCAAAATTTGTCGTTATTATCTTGATACTATGACCAGCTGCTACTTGAAAGGGTTTCTGGACGGTGAGGTTTCATTTTCAGGATGGTTTTTTCCTCACCATGCTCCGTTGTTAAATTAAAGCAGGGGTGCGCAACTTGGATTTTTGCGGCCGTGAAATTGTACTTAAACCGCACGTTTTGGCAGCCGTGCATTATTTGTTAAGAAATAACTGTTGGGAACAGTTACGATTAAGACGATAATATGCCAGTGGCTTCTGCATTTTTTTTTTCTAGCAGATTTTAATTTTCCATTCTGAATGCGCGTTTTTTTTAACTGCACAACAAAGGCTAAAAAAAGCATCCGTTTGATGCAAAGACTTGTTACAACGGAATTGATGTATTTGATAATAATGCGCAACAACTCAAACTATGTGCTAGTATATAGGAGGCTGCAAAAATTTTTCCTAGCGAATTTTCAATTTAGTCGAATTTTTAAAGGAACAAAATCCAGCAGCGATGACATACTGTACCGTGATCGAATGACGTGATTGTTTATTCTTCTTCACACAAGTGTGCAATATGCCAACTATAGTGTACCAAAATTTTGGTTGCCTGTGACTTAGTGTGCTACTTTTTCATGTTGTTGAACTGTATTTGTCCTGTAAAGCGCCTTTGATCTACTACTTTGCAGGAAACGGCGCTATACAAATGACTACATTATTATGATTATTATTATTATTTATTTGGTTTTTCCTTTTTTAGGCCTGAAGAAAGAAGTTTTATTCGACGTTCTCCGTTTGGAAACATACCAGGTAAAATACTAAGGGAAGTCCTGTGCGATTGTCATTTGTTTGTAGTTTAGGTGCAGTTTAAATCAAGTGTGAATCTTACAAAATTAGTTTCTTGATGAGTTTTAGGCCGAAATGGCTGTTTTTTCTTTTTCAGAAATGATATTCAGTCAAAGCAAAACTATCTTATGCTGTGTTATGGTTGAAAGGCCCTAACTTGTTCAGACCTTCATTACTGGATGCCGTAGCGAGCTCGTTAGGTCCCTAACAAACGAAAAACTTCCAAAAAAAAACAAACAAAATGGTATTTGTTAGCCGTCTCGTTCAATAATTGTTAAAAATGCTCACTCGAATTTCTTTGCGAGATGTTACATAACGTGCGTTAGTTCGTAATAAATGCATTGATTGTGACGTCAAATGAGTTTCTACTACAAGATAATGCGTTCAAGCATTGCGCTGTAACTGTTAGGAAAAAAGATACTATAAACCTAGGATATAGGGATATGCCATGCATTAACACTCTAAGCTTGCCAAATCCTCCATTGATAATAATGATTATTATTAATTAAATGAGGAGGACTAAAGGCAAAATCAATCGAGATATCTAAAGTTAGGCCAATCGTATTAGACTAGATGAGACCCATCTGTCGCAGAGATATTCTACTTTAAACACGACGTCGGTGACTCTAATGTTATGAATTTTAATAATTTTTATTGGCAACCCTTTCGTTGATAAGCATTAGCGTCTTAGTGACGCCTTCCTAGTTCTAACCTAAAGCAGCAATTAGACTAATGCATTGAGTCGTTTCACTACACACTAATCAGTTTGATCTTATCAGCACAACAGATATGAGCTGGTAAAAAGAGTAGACTTTTCGGTAGTCTAGCGATTTTATTAAAAATCAAGCTGGCAGATGCATTTCGGTCTAAATCCTAGCCTAGTTTAGCAAAAAAATTTTTATTACTAGGCTACACAGTACTAACTCATACCTGACATAAGACTACCGATACTTCAGTAGGCCTATTGTATTTGCTGACGGTATTTTGTAACCCTAGAAAAAAACTTTATGGCCTACTAGCCTACTCTACTAGCCTTACTTTCGCTTGTTCTTATACGTTTGTTACCTAAGCTGTCGTACATTCTACTCTTTATTCAAGCTCATATCTATTCTGCTGACAAGATGAAACTGATTAGTGCGCAGCGAAACGACCCAATGCGGTAGCCTAATCGTTGCTTTAGGTTAGAACTGGGAAGGCGTCGCTAAGACGCTAATGCTTATCAACGCCAGGATTGCCAATAAAAATTATTAAAATTTGTAACATTAGAGTCACCGACGTCGTGTTTGAAGTAGAATATCTCTAGAATGGCTAGATCAAAATGGATGGAGTCAATGCTAATCTAGTCTAATGTGATTGGCCTAACTTTAGATACCTCGATTGATTTTACCTTTAGCCCTCGTTTAAGGAACGAAACGACAGCAATTTAATTATATTATTAAATCAGTGCGAAAAAAGAGCATTTTTTCTGTCCTTCAATTTTTTAAATGATGCTTGGGGTTGTTGGTGGGTAAACTTATATTTCTACAGTAACATTAAGTTTTAACGTTTTTCAAAAGGGAACAAATCGAATCACATTTTCTTTATAACCACTAAATTTTGAGGTGAAGCTGGTTGTTCTTAACTTTTTCTTTAATTTTGAGATCATTGACGTCAATTTTAGCAACCATGTTTGAAAAACTGTTTAATTTCCAATGATCTGTCTTCTCAAGCAAAGGCTTTTTTGCTACTTTTGCAGCAACGTAAAAGTGAAAAAGCGAGCTTTTAACTTCAACGCCTGCCAAAAAAATTCTCAGTCGCTTGCGCATAGCAGCAGCACTCTATAAGTATAACTCAAAGTACTTGTAATTTTGCTTGCAAACACACAAGAAAATCATTGAAATTTATTCTCTTTCGGTTGTTCTTAGTAATTTCTTCTGCCAAGGCTGGCTTTGTTAAATTTTGAACAAAAATGATCCTCGTGTTCTTATAAAATTGTTCATGTAAAAAAGTTATTTTTGTCTACTGGCACTGCTCAATTTTTTCTTTATCAGTCGATACAGCAAATGGTTCTTAATGCAACTCGCTTGCTTCTTTGCAATCTAATAGCAAACGTGGTAACCTTTTTAAAGTTTAATCGTTTTGCGTGCGAAAAAAGAGCATTTTTTCTTTATCAGTTTTAAAGTTTTTACCAAAAACTTTTTAAAGTTTTTACCATCAAAATTCTGGACGAGAAAAATTTTTTGCTCTCAAAATTAAAGAGTGCTCCAAAATCTTCTTTAAGTTGGCTAGAAAAATGTGGCATTTTTTAAACTTAAGTTGTGTTTTGCAATCGCTTCAAGCAGTTTAGCGAGTGAGAATGACGTTACCTAACTCGCAGAGCTTAAGATGCATGTGCAGAAATAACCTCTTGCCTGTAGTGAGTATATCGTTCGGTATTGCCTTTTATAAAATTCTTGTTATTAATGCAAGCATGGAAATTTCTGTAATCCTTACTAGATATACCTTGTGATTTGGCCAGCTATCTTCTTTCTGTCTGCCACCATTTCGATGCAAATGATCATGTGCTAGAGTGGCTTGCCCGATATCTGAAGTTGCCAGACCGTATCTGCCAAGCATAGAATCATGTAAAATTGATATCATCGGAGACCGAATACAAACATGTTATAGAAATTCTGCTCGAAATTGGTATTATTAAAAAAATGAGAGCTACTTGAGGTAATAAAGAAGCGCCCCAAACCTTTTTCCACAGTTCCCCCTTATTTGCAAAAATTCATTTTAATCCGTTTGACCTCGTACCTTTGGCAAATTTGCGTTTCACAATTTGTGACATTACAAAAGGCCAACTGTAGATCAGTACTGGTAGCCTAGGTCTACTGGTAGTCTAGATCTTTACAGGTACCAGTAGCAGTAACCAAGTTTTTAGATTTGATCAACGGCTACTCATACTCAATGCTACGCCCTACAGTACTGTACTATTGCGCTAGTATCTGATTACAGATATAAGATTAGCCTACAGTATGCAGTATATTCTGTTATCTTATTGCTTGTTGTACAGTAACTTAGCTTAGTGAAAATGAGTTGGCAAGAACAAGACTGGAAGGCCAGGCTGGTGTTGATTTAGGGCTGCTATAATAGGCAATAGCTTAAAGTCTGCAAGTAATTTTTGCAAAATCATCCTTTTGTGATGTCATAAAATTGCAAATTGCAGAGTTGCAAATGATACGGAGTGAAATCATTCATGAAATCATGTTTTTACAAATAAGAGAAATTGTGGAAAAAGGTTTGGGTTAATTCTTTATTGCCTCAAGTAGTTCTCGTTTCTTTAATAAAACCGATTTCGAGCAGTATCTCTTCAATTATTCATGTTGCGTGCAGCGTATCATTAACAAGTCAACAGAGTCTAAGATAAGTCCGTTGATTCTACGTCTAATCGGTACTCTGTAGTCAATAAATAGCCTTTCATCGTCTATTCATTTTGGATTTCAGCATTAGGGTAATAGGGTACCGCCGTTTCGGAGGTAAAAAGCATTGCTTAATATAAGTATTTTTTTCGCCCTCACGTTTTTAATTCACTATTTTTAATGGACGCTAAATAATTTGCTCATGTTTGTTGACGCAAAATAATGCAGAAATTGAACACTTATCTGTAACCAAGATCATTCACGAATTTGCAATTAAAAAAGTAAACATCGCTTAGTGATATCTGGGGACATTGCGACAGCATCATTTTTTGCGACAATTTTATCAAAGTGGCAAATGTTGTTAAATGCTAAGAGTCCCAATCGACCCTACTTCAATATTTTTTCTTGGGCAATTATTTGCAATCTGGTTTCAATTTAATACATCAGCTAAGAGACTTGGTTTCAAGCTAGCTCACAAACTGCCAACTGATTTAATCAGTCGTCAAGATTAAAGATTCAAATAACAATTTTGGGACTTCCGGGTCACTTTGCATCGTAAGTACCTTTGTTTTTTTTCGTGCAAAATTAAACGGTTTTTCAGCAACCAGAGGCCTAAATCGCTATAACTTTGAAACAGTTGAATTCAGAACTTACATAGGGTTTGGGAAATGTTTCCAAGCCAAAAAACTGAAAAGCTAATCGGAGGTTCAAACCGCTGTAGCGCAATAAAACAGCAGGAGGAGAATAAAATTTTTAAATTTCAAACCGCCGGAGGATGCAGTTTCAGCTCCCACATTTTATTTTTGGAATTCCGACGCTTTTTTTTCTTAATTTATTAGTTTTTGTGTGTACAAAATCTTTGAAACCACAATAGCTAGAAACTTGAAATTTGTAGATAGGATAAGTCTATGTGTAAAATTGTGCACCTGCATGTTTGGAGGGAAGAGCCCTAAGTTTGTTATTTCTTTTTACTCTCAAAATGATTTTGTCAACTGTTGCTGGATTTTGAAGTAGAGCACAGAGTAGCATGACCCGGGTTCGTAAGGAGATATTGCTACAAACGAAGTTTAATAGCAGGTTTTATTTTACTCCACACAACTGATGTACTGTAATGGCGTAGTGGTTAAAGGCACCGAGTTTATAACAGTGATGAATGAAGATAGCTGGGTTCAAAAATCTTGTCATTCATTGGTATATTATTTTTTATCGGACAAAATCGCATTCAACTTTTTTATTTTGGCATTGCAACCATTGATTTTTGAAGGAATTTCGGTGAAAAGAAACTGGCAGAAGTTCGGTATTATTTTCCTTGGGATAATAAACATTTTGTCCTAAAATTAAAACAAAGCTTGCGCCTGTAACTAGGCCATAAAACTATTTGCACAACAATTCAGATTTTTAATTGTTTTGCGTGCTTCTGGCCTGAAGGCTACCAGCGCGGAAGCCTAGGGAAGAGCCACCAGAACGGCCACTACTTAAAAACAAGCTATGCCAAAAAGTTATCCTCCCACAAGATTCGAACCAACAGTCTTTGGATTACCGGTCCATTGCTCTACCACTGCTTTAAGCCAGAAGCACGCAAAACGATTAAGCATTAAAACTCCGGCCTGCAAACGCCAAAACATCACAATTGAATTATTATCAACATCATTGCACTGGGTTTAAACCGCCAAAATTAAGCATGCGAGAAGACATCCTCTCTAACTCAAGTGGTAGAGCATTGGACCGGTAATTCAAAGGCTGCTGGTTCGAATCCTGAGGGGGTATAACTTTTTCGCATTGCTTGTTTCAAGTAGTCACCATTCTGGGGGCTCGTCCCTAGGCTTCCGCGCTGGTAGCCGTCAGGCCAGAAGCACGCAAAACGATTAAGCATTAAAACTCTTGCCTGCAAACGTCAAAACATCACGATTGAATTCATCAGATTTTTCAGTCTTGTTGCTCTTTCTTAATTAGGAATTTTTATGGCGACGGTTTACTGGGCAATTAATTATCTGTGACTCAAGAAACCATTTTTGCGAGTAGCAGACATTGAAAGATCTTGCAACTCGGCTGTACTTTTCAAAGACCTAACATTTTTTTATGTACCTCAAGTGAATAAAAATTTGGTTGGCCATTTGAAGAGCCTTTCATTTTGTCCTGTTTCGTTGTTTAGTTTTACTTTATTCTTTATAGTATATCTGCCTATCCTAAAAAAAGTAACCCCCCAACATGGCACCTTCTAATCTCATCTTTCTTTCACATTAGCTGATTCCGAAAATTTCTGTTTTTAGCTCAAGCGGTTCAAGATTTAAAAGTTTTTTAAGCTTGTTTGGTGTAGCGTTCAGGTGGCAGCGCCAAGTTTTGTCAAGTTTCATCTTTATTTGTAGCTACCTATCAAAACAATTTGATTGTTTTGATCAATCTTTAAAAAATTCAAATTTTGGAGGCCCGTTTGGGGTGCACCCCCACCTGGTACTCACAAACTTATGAAGTTTCATCTTACGAACAACTTCTTAAAAATAAGAACTGAGCAGAATTTTTTGATATTGTGCATATTTATCCTCCTATCACGGGACAGCGTCAGACGCTAACTATTGCACGATCCTCCCACTTTTTTTTGCAATGATTACTTCGTGCTTGGTGGAATGTAATCATAAACATGTTTTCTAGTTATTTAGATTTGAAAGTCGTTAATTACAAACTGTTTCGAGTTAAGTGGAACATAGCCTGTTAACGATTTGATTTACAGCGTCTACTCGCAAATTGTTACCCGCTTGTAATAGCCAATTTAAAAATTTTAATCCAATTTAAACCGAAGTAATCCAATATTAAGCGGTCCAATCAATATAAAGCAATTCAAAGCGGTCCAACAAGGGTTGAATAAGCGATAAGCGGTTTCTAAGAAACGCAAACAATAAATACCAACATTATGTGAAACTCAAAACTCGCGGACCTGAAAAATATTTACCCAAAGAAAGTAAGACACGTAATATTTTGATCTGCAAATAATGTTTAGCAAACTTAAGCAAATAGTATTTAAATGTAGCATTAACATAATCAGTAGTAATTTAGCATTAACATTCAGTAGTAATTTAGTATGGAGAATCCAAATGCAATAACTATTAATTAACTCTCTGATGAGTATCCGGATGTAGACGCCGAGTCCAATTGAAAAATTTGGTCTTGCTGCTAAAACTTGTTACTAAATCACTGAAGAGAGAGAGGGAAAGAGAACGGCCCGAAAGCAGGAAAGGCACGTGGGTCTCAACTGCTCGTTGTTCAAGGGTGCCAAATTGGCAGACTAATAACAAATGGCTCTGAAATGCCGAGCAAGGGAGCTCCAAAAAATATTTTAGCAATAAACGCTCTGGAAAGGACAATTTTTCAGTCCACGAAAATAGGACAGTAAACTGCTGACTTACTATTTGGTTTTCGCCTGCTTCTCTGGAGAACTAAAAATGCTTCCTCTCTCGATGGCTGTAAATCCTGAGTGATTTGGCATCACAAGCTCGCAGCTGGCAAGACCAACAAATTTACTTACTATGTTGCATCATAAAAGAATAAACAAGTGATATTAAGCAACCGGATTTGAAGAATTTGAAAATCAGCTGGAAATCAAATAGTGTGCTTTGTGCAAATTAAATTGTCCCAATTTGGCGATGATTGCGTGCATAAAATAATCGAGTAAAACAACGCACATAAATGACCAATAAATGAGTACGGGTTTGAATCTGGAATAAAGCAAACTAGACAAAATCGCGCTAGATAACCAGAGGTGGGCAGTAACTAGTTACTGTAACTAGCTACTTTTTGAGTAACTGTAGCGGTAACTTAGTTACTTTTTTGAAACTGTAACGAAATCATTAACTAGTTACAAAATTAGACGTGTAAAAGCTACTAGTTACAGTTCCTTTTTTTTTTGTGACAGCACACGCATGCCGGACTACGTTTGGTAATAATATTAACTGCATGCGCTGCGCAAGCCGATTGCTAGACGCAGACATACACCCGATCATCATCAGGCGATTGCATCAGTTTCGGTTTCACAGATTTATTCGCCCAGTTTTCCTTGGCCAGGAGAGAGCGAAATCACCATACGATCTTCGAGTCGCTGCCACCTATGTCTACCACACCAAGGTTAAATCTTTACACTGTCCCTTTAATGCTGAACGTCTAGCAGGGAAGCTGTGAATACCAATTTTTGAAGTCTTTCGGTATGACTCAATAGTAACTGTAATGGTAACTAGTTACTTTTTCAAAACTGTAACTGTACGGTAACTTAGTTACTTTTTTCCCGCGGAACTGTAACTCAGTTACTTTTAGAAACCAATGTTCCTACCAATAAACATGACAAAATTCGAACGCGATGCATTACAGATCGGACTATCAACAACCATGTTTACAAACCCGCTTAACGCATTCGGGACGCTATTTTTAAGTAAAGTCAAGTTTCATAGTACAGTAAAGTTGGATACTGTTGCAAAGTCCCTAATATCGCATGCGATGTCACATTCTACAGAAAGGCATGAAGAAAAACTACACCAATATAGCGATACGCCAATATAGGAGTTGGCCTTGGGTAATATCAAGCTAGGAAACTTCCAAGAATTAGAATAGTTTCATGATTTGAATTCACTCTCTTTCTTCATTGAACGAAAAAAGAAAGTTTTTCTTGGAGAAAGGTCACAATATCCTATTTACTTGCCGAGATAGATATTGGATTACGTGAGTTGCATCTCTCCAAATTGCAGTGCGACTTGAAATAATGTCAGCCTCCATGCCAAAATCTTTTTTTCCTATTTATTTAAATACACCAGAATTTGATTTTATGAAGATGGCTTAAATTGAGTGGTAGGCTAAAGTGGTCTGTGGTACAAATTGCACGGCAGTTGATTTAATTCGATTAAAAACAGTAAAGCCTTATCTAGTAGTAAAATTTCTAAATATTTTGGACTAAGTTTTAGACTTAACTACGTCCATCATCAACAAAATAAAATCTAAAACAGTAAAAAGGGTGAAAATTGTGTAAACAGGTGTCGAATAAAAGTAGCCTTACTACAATACAAACTGTGAAATAGCGCTGCTAATACGTAAAACTTGCTGGTTTTAAACAAGTTGCTGTGTTACTGCTACATACACTGAGTTACGTGTTAAGTATTTTTGCGATACTAGCGCTGTGCAGTGAGTGAAAAAAAGGGAAAAAGCAGTATCACGTGTTGAACTAATACAAAGTTGAAATGACTGATCCAACGTTTATGTCCGGTTTCAGTTTTGCTATCGTTAAAGCTTCCAAAATAAGAGCTTAGTTTGGTTCCTAGCAGTTCCAAGTATTTTGGGCTTGGCAAAGTCAATTTTGCGCTCGGAATTTTAAAAGAGATTTAGTAGTTCCTTACACATACAAACGCAATTTAGTAAACTCGCTACTGCGACGAGCCTGCAAAATTTGATCATTCATTACGATTTTATGAGAATTGAAGATTGCTAGCAAAAATTGGATACCCAAGGAAATTTGTTGACAAGTGTATTGGAGGTTTTTTAATTCCAAATACGAGGATACTCTGGCAATAAACCCAATCACTACTCAACTTACTCAAAAAGCATTTTCTGGGGCCGATTTCAATGCAATTTTGTTTGTTTTGCAAAAAGTATAAATTGGAAAACTAAAGTTAGAATTATTCTTGACACATTCAAATTAAAAAGTTTTTTTCGAGTCAAAGGAGGTCAAGCACTACTACATCAGTCAGATGTGGTCTATCACATCCATTGCTTGTGCGGTAGCAACTCCATTGGTGGGACTGCCACAAATTTGTCAACACGATTCAACGAACACAATTCCGGCTCCAAGAAATGTAAAACACGGACGTTACGAAATCTTTTTGAAAATTCCGAACGTAAAATTGACTTTGCCGAACCTAGAACACTTCAAACTGCCAGGAACCGAACTAAGGTCTTCATTTTCGAAAGTATTGTATTGAAAAATTAAGCATTGAAAAACTGAAACCGTACATAAATGTTGGATAAGTCATTTAAAACTTGGTATTAGTTAAACAAGTGATATTGCATTTTCCCTTTTTTTCACTCACTTCACAGCGCTATTATCGCAAAAATACTTTACACGCAACCCAGTGTATGTAGCGGTGTAGCACAGCAACTCGTATACAACCAGCAAGGTCTACGTATTAGCAGCGCTGTTTTACAGCTTGTATTGTAGTGAGGCTACTTTCATTTGAGACCTCTCAACACAGCTTTTACACTTTTTAGTATTTTAGATTTTATTTTAGTAATGATGGACGTAGCTAAGTCCGAAACGTTTAGAAATTTTGCTATTTTAAGTAAGGCTTTCCTGTTTTCGATCAAAGTGGTTTCGGTATAAACTTAGTGGTCATGCATTTCGTAGAGTAGTCGGGTTGCTGATGTTTTAAAATAAATTGCTATGTTTTGATATTCTTCCCTATTAATTTGTAAGCAATCTTAAATGCAACAATAATGCTAAATACCTAAATCCTCGAATTTCCAAACGCGTTTAAAAATTAACCGTAGTTTGTACTAACAATTTGTGTAGTTTTAACAGTAGCTATTATACTACGTGTTCTCAAGCAATCCCTTTAATTACTGTTTAGGTTAGTGTTTAATTACATTGTAAGCATTGTCTTTTTCTCAAGCTGAATTGAACTACCATCCTAACAACGGCACTTTTGATGATGCCTTGCCAGTGTACTGCGCATTGCTATTTGAGTGCTTTTTTTGGTAGAAATTAGAGGGAGCGCATTTTCAGCATTGAAATGTTAGTAATTTGCCTGATTACGGATTGATTTTGATTAAATGTCCTGAATACCAATTCCTTGTATTAACATATTTCTGCTTGGGTGGACTCGGACGTATTTCAGAATGGTTAAAAGCCCAAACGAACAGTTGCGCAAATGGACGGCGGACGTTTGCCAGAAATCCAGAGTTGCAGTTGGCCTATTGAGAGAGTAGGCAATAGGTTTTTCGCAGAATGGACATTTTTCCAAACGAAAGATTGCCACAACGAACATTTTAACTCTAACTGGATGGTTAGTAGGTTCGGACCGTGACTATTATGCGCGGAGATGGGACTATTAGTCGCCGGGACTTTTAAGGTGGAGTGACACAGTATCCGTTTTTTGTCCGTTTTTTACGTTTTTGCTTCTCCACGAAAATGTATGTGGTTTTTCGTCCACAGTTATATAAGTCCATATCCGCACCAAGTAGACTGTTATATACTGACAAAAATTTTATATATGAACGACGAGACCGATATTTTAAAATAGGGCTGTACCCTTTCGTAATAATTTTTTTTCGAAAAATTTTTGTCCAGTATGTGACAGTCTGGTTAGTGGGGATATGGACATATAAAATGCGGACAAAAAACAACATAAACTACACGGATCTCTTTTTGTAATGCCAAAATATTCACTGTATCTAGCATCGAAGACCAAAGCGTTAAATAAACTGCCTTAAACACATTTAAAGAAATCTGAGGGCAAAGCCCCTAGCGCCGGGCGATTTTTGCGATTTCATGGAAAATAAAGTTGCTATTTTTACGCAATTTGAAAAAAATTTTGCACATTTTAGAACCTCGTTTTGAAAGAATTAAATTCCTAAGCCATCTCCCCATTTAGTTCAGGTCCAACTAAGAGCCAGCATATATGGGTAAACCTTTCTAAATTATTTGGCTAGATAGGGAGGCCTCAGCCTCCGCAATGCATGTTCCCCAATGGTTGCTGTATTCTGATCTTTAGCTACTTTCTAGTTTACGCCTATAATGATTTTTTAAACAAATAAAATTCACAAAAATTGTTTGAAATTAACGTTTCAAAAAATTAGCGTCAACAAATTAACCGAAGAGACAATTTTTTTTTGCAAAAAATGCACGCATCGAAAGAAACTTGAAAGTATGGAGATCAGTAGCGTTTCTTGAAAACGTCTATTGTGGAAAATGTCCCTTCGGAAATTGGACGACACTTACTTTTACATGTGCGGTTGAGCAGTGAGGACATAACATTTTTCAATAATTTACATTTTATAGGTAATACAAAAGGTTAAATTTGCTCAAAGTCTTATTCAAATGTATTTTTATTGCTTTGTACACACGCAAGGTGGCTCATTTCAATCTTTTCTAATGCATTCACGATTTATTACGAAAAAATCACTTTCGTTGTGTTTGTTTCAAGTTTTTATGATTTCGCATAGCATGATATAAGTAATCAATTTGATTGGTCAATTTATTGTCACTTCACTGTAATTTGTAAATGAAAATTCGGTACGCCCGGCGTACTGTTTTAGGCAAGGAACTGAATAATCAATTTTGGCTGATTTCGCGTCTGCTACGCGATTTCAATGAGTTGCTGCATGCTACTGGAATTCTTATCACGCCAAATTTTGATTATTGTTGTTTGTTTAAATGACTCAACGCTCTACTTCAATAACATCTATTATTCTATTCCGTTTGCGCAACTGTGAGTTGAAGAACTAGTTAAAGTGTTCGGTCAGTATTACATCCCTTTAACTACGTTTTATTGGTGTGGTTTCATGCCCTTGAAAGCTTTAAAGTAAAATTTTGAACATTAATAAAAAAAAAAATTTTTGCCGCTGTATCGTTTATCCTTTTTTCCGAACAGTTCTATTTTGTAAGCAGCGACTAAATGGGTACATATCCGAACTGATGCATGTGTATGAAGGTACTTACTTTTGAGTGGTGTAGAAGTGACCACTTTTCTGCCAAGTGCTCCACCTCGTCAGGGTTCTAAAGGTACTGCAATCCGCGATACCATGCTCTCATACGTAGCAAAGAGCTTGGGCAGTTATAATCGAACAATCTGTGGAGTGTAGCGCTCCTTTTGGCGAGCCTCTGTCTGATCTTTTTCGCAAGTGCGCCATAATCTTTGAATATGACTTGTAGAATTTTTCCAGCAGTCTGAGGTCCGACGTAATGTTCAAGTCAAAGTTTTCGTTTTGCGATTTCTGTCAATTACTAGTGATCTTCTAAGTTACAAAATAGCTTATTGTAGGTCCGTACATTTGCCTAAACTTGCATGCGGGAAGATCACTCTATATGTTTAGTGAAGGCTTGGGGTTACAGGAACTTTTATATTGTTCCACTAAAATTTCATCTATCAATTTACTGTAGTTAGAGGTGATATTGCTGTTCCTTTAGTCTACAGTAGTATTGACACGCAGTTGCATTTAGCCGAATATCAACACGTTGCAAAGAATTCGATTCCGAACCGTGTTTATTACTCTACCTCACGTTACTTTCGCAACGTTTTTGTTCCTTGCTGCTCAAAATTAGCACAACACAATCATTGTTTCACCGGGCAGTTTCTTATTTGAAGCTTTGTTTACAGCACTAGCCTTAAAAAAACGTAACTCGCTGGCATTTCGCAGCGAATATGGTATTGCGTCGAACCTCCAGACTCGGCCAAACCTTGGCTGGAGCGGTAAGACAAGAACGAAAAACTTACTGACTCTCTCAGATAATAATCTTCATTGTGACATCACAATACACTAAAAGTCGTAGAACAACAGCTGATCGTTTCGACGAAAATTTGTTTTCGTAATTGACCATGTCGCATTCCCTTTAACAATTGCCTGTAGTGTAGATAAAATAGTCAAGACAGTAACCTGATCTATCCCGCAGGTCTTGTTAGGATCATCTGTCAACTTTTGATCGAACAAAATGAGTGGAGTTGATCACGATTCTGTGCTGATTAGTTTGCTGTGCTTGGTGTTTAGCTGTAGTGTTAATGTAGTTTGCTTTATTAGCAGGTGGAGGTCCAGCCGCTGTCTCGTTTTCCATTAGTGACTTGCAAGGTAATAACTTAATGCGTTAGAGTAGCGGTAATGTAAAAAATAACTAGTGATTTTAGCAGTAAGAATACTGTCTTTTTTCCTTTAAAGAGGAACTGTTGTTGATGACAAAGCTACAAGCGATAAATCCGTTCTTGTGGAATATTCACGCTAAAGATGTTTGCTAAAGAGGAAAACCGCAGGGCTTTCATTTTTCGGCAACTCTATTCAAAGCAGTGAGCCAGCAGTGCACTACATCCAAAAATAGGCTTCAAAGCATTTGAGTATGACATGAAAGCATTTTTAAGGCTTTGGTAAGCCGGGCAAGTTTTCCGCTTTAACAAAACTAGCGTCTTGAGCGTGAATTTCTCTTCAAACAAGTAAACTTGTGCTATCTAAAATTTTGACTGTGATGGATTTTGGTTGGTCTGGTCTGCATATCGATTTAGGTGGCCACTAGCCGGTTTTTAGCCGCTCTAATCTGTCTCTGGAAAATATCACTCTATTAGATGTTGTGATGGCTACTTCCTCGACACGCTGTTTCCTGCTTTGTTTTCCGTATCAGTATTATCTGCCTATGGTGGTGAAGATCAAAATCGGAATGTTTAACATTTATGTGAATCAACGAACTGTTTCCTGGAAACTCTGACGTGCAAAACTGATTTTAAATGGATTTTGGCGTTTGTTTAAAAGATAGAAATACCTCAAAAACTGCATTTACAGTTTGTATAATTGCTGAGCACTTGTTTTAAATTATCCCTACACTTAAACTCCAAGGTCTATGTTTATAGTTTCACTTTTTTTGAAAATTAAGTAGATATGATTTTGCGAACGACCGACGTTTGTTGAATGATGATATTCTCAAGAAAAGCTTTTTGTTTCCCCGAAGAAAACAATTCAAAACTAGATGTTTATTTTTCCTAGAAAAACTAATAGAGATTTAACTCAAATTATAAAATCAAAAACTAATTATAGTCTTTTGAAAGACGGGCTGATTTTTTATTGTTAATCGAACGCATTTGGAGGATATGCTAAACAAAAAGAAAACACAAAATAATGCGATTCATTCTTAATCGTTGCATGTCTCAAGGTAAAGAAGATGCCGTCGACGTCGCTTACATCACACACAGAAGTGGGCACTTGCGATAGCATTTGCGCCGCAACTATTTTACTTGCGATAGCGTTTGCGCCGCAGTTCTTTTTAAACGGTTGCGCTGGCACTTCCACCACTAGTATTGTAGCAACTTTGAGCGCAAGCGCAATTCAAATACGATTAGGAATGATTGTTTTTCAATCAAATGTGATTAAAGTTAAGAAAAAACATTGACGAGGTACATAGGCGTAGCCAGGAATTTTGATTGGAGGGAGGGCCAAGCTGCAACGCAATGACGCCATCAAAATTTTTCGAAAAGGAGTACTTTTTTAGGACAAAGATAACGTAGAATGGAGGATTAGAAGCCGGGGCCTGGGTTGGCATGTAACCTGGATTTTGCTAAAGGGAAAGGACTTGAACCAAAAGTTGAAAAGATTTCCAAAATTGTCTAAATTGGGAGATGTGGTGAGCAAATTAGTTTAACCCAAGCGTATCACAGGCGGGGGTTTCTGGAGGCCGGCTGCTGGGCGATTTTTTATAATTTTTTTTTAGAAAAAGTAGCTATTTTAATGCCATTTGGGTCACATTTCGCACGTTTTTAAAGCAATTTGAAAGAACTAAATTTTTAGGATTTGAAAAGCTAGTTGAAAAAATCAAATTGCTCAGTTTTCCCTTCACAGATCTAGTCCAAAACACGTTTAAAATCTTGAATTTGGGGGTTAAATTTTGTAAGTGACTTGGCCCGGGTGGGAGAAACAAGGTACAATGCCTCCTGCAATATTTTTAGCAGTAAATAATCACTGGAGTATTTGCTTCGGAGGTTTTGTTCTGTCATGAAAATAACCAGTTTTAGGAGTACATGTACGACTAGAGAGCTCAGTCCCCCTCATTTCAAATTTCATTATTTGTTCATTAAAGTATTTTCCCTAGCTACTTTTTTTTTTATCAAAAGTATTTTGTCACGTAAAAACTGGCGAGGTGGAGATGGATTGTTATTTGAAATTGGCGCAAAAGATGGTTACTAAGTAGTCATGTTTGTGCATCAAGTTTACAAAATGAGTAGATGAGGGCCTTTGGTTGCAACTTTTAGGACAAAAACCCTAAATTTTCTTTCTGGTTATACATTTAAATTGGATGGCAAAAATTTGATTTAAGGGGGCCCAGACCGTCAATATTAATGTTAGTCTGTTTTACACGTATACTGTTGTACGCGAAAATGCTAAAAGAAACTGAAAAAACACTAGGCTTCATTGTTCTTATCTTTATCACTGGTAGCATTTCAATTGGGGGGCGGGCCTCTTGCTCTCCTTGGCTACGCCTATGACGAGGTATTTTGATAAAAGCCTCGTCGTGGGAAATTCCATTCGTCTACTACTTGCAATACTTCAACTGGATTTAGAGCAAGGGTCTTCCTTCGTGGAAATGTTCTAAAATATTTTTTGCTAATTTTTCAAAAAAAAATTTCCAGTTGAGTGATTTAAAAAATGGTTGTAAAATCAAATTTTAAACGGAAAGATAATTTTTGCAATTGTCTTTCTGGAAAAGCGCTACTTGTTTCTAAAAAATCTTAACTTGCTTTGAGCATTAAACGCATTACTCGCAACAGTCTTCACTTTTTTACCGTAATTCAAAAACAAGAATCAACAAAACCTATTAGTTACAACTTTTCTGCTGGTCCGGGAAAAATGGAAGATATTGCAAACAGAAGTGATAGCATTGGTATAGCTTTTATAAGTAATAATTAGATGGTTAAATTTCTTCAAACACAAAACAGGATTTTTTTAGCACACTCTATTCGTTAGAGAGTGATGCTAATCGCTCGAAAAGCGCAAAATATGTAGCGAAGCTTGTGAAGAATTTCCTTGACGAGCCATTTGAAAAAAACAGCGACCCCGAAGTCGTTCACTTACCACCACATGAAGACTTTAGTAGCGGAATTCTTTAATACCCCGGTTCCTTATGTGCTGGTGTTGAAAGTATTTTTTTGTCAAGTATAAAGACGTTCTTCGCCCAAAGAGGCTAAGCGCTGCACATTTTCAAATGCTTGTATTTTTTAAAGGAAATCAATCATGTTTTGTTTACTAATTTGGTAGTCTGCATAATTTGTTTTATATATTGGTTTCGTACCGTAACCTAGTGAGGTTTGAGCAGTGAGCCAATTAGAATTATTCTTTTCAAAACGTCATACGTGCGCTTGCGGCGAATTGTTTGGACTTGCGCAAACGCTTGCGGCACAAGATTTTCAGAGTAGTTGCGCTTGCGGCGCAGCTTTTATGTCTTGCATTGCCCACCTCTGATCACATACCTTGTAAATTGATCGCTCGGTAGCAAACTAGAGTTCGATCCCGCAATAGAATCTTTCTAAAAATTTTAAACTAGCTGTATTTGTTTGGTATAATTTTTATTTGCAAAAAAAAACAAAAACGAGCGAGTGGCCAAATCAGTATTCGTACCCAGGTCATGCTCCTCATTGCTGTAATTCAAAATCCAGCATTAGTTCGATAAAATAATAGAGGCTATATTTCCAAAGTTTAGCTTTTTAGGGCTCATAAACTTTTTGATTTCAATGCTCGATTCCGTTAAATTTTTTTCGATCGGAGTGTAATCATAAGGCCCATCTACCTAAGACATTTTTCCGCATGCAAATTGTTACTTCGTGCACCACAAACGAAAAAGTTCAAATTTGGGGCAAGTGGTGTCAAAAGAATAGATTGGTAGGGAACCTTTCTGTAAAATTTATAATACTTTTTGGAAATTTTTACACATAACTAAAAACTCATCGCGTGCCATAGTAGGCAATTTAAAATTCAAAAAAAGCTTTAGTCATTGCCTTAATGGTTAATTGGTTATATGTCTTAAAATATCTTTTTGTCTATACCTAACCCACTTTTGGCCGCGATGAAGTTTTTTTCTTTTTTTTCTTCTTTGCTTTCGTTATAAATCTCGTACGCTCTTCTCCTAAACCCCAAAACACCAAAATGTAATCTTAGTGTGAAGTTGCTTAACTATAAACGCAGTTTTGTCTCCAAAATTTTTTGGTGCCATTCCTTGGAGGACCCCCAAAATTGCGCCCTGAAATAATCAAGTTTTTAACCGGTCTGAGCTAGAAAGCAATTTTTTGATATCAGTAAATGTTACGGATAAATACTTTGACCTAGTTTGGGGGTGCCACCCCCCAGCAACCTTTCCAAATGAACCTCCAAATATCAATTTTTAAACGGCTTAAACGAGAACTGAAGGTAGAAGCAAGGATCAAGCGTCGGTCGTTCCAATAAATGAACTAAAAACTTCCGCATCTTCCCAATAACTGGTTTTACAGCGAGTGGAAATTTTACTAGTTGAGATTAGTGGTGAAGTTCATAAAATCTTCAGCTTCGTTGCTGGTCTAGGTTATCAACAGAGTTGATGACGTTGTTGTTGTAGGTTTATGTTTGGAGAAGCGTGTCTTTTTTCGCGTCATATCCGGGCTTCATACTAGTATCAATTTGCACTTGTGCGCCTATTATTTGTTTGAAGGTAAGTCGCTTTATTTAAATTTGCTGAAAGTTACTTTTAGAAAAAACTGACAAGCTTCCACTTAAAGAAAACTGACTAACCTTGACTTAAAAACTTCTGTCATAAAAAAAGTCAAAGACTCGTATGTCTTCCAACGACAGTATTCACGACATCCAGTATGCGGAAAAAAGTGTTCACAGCGAAGTTTATTTATTCATTTTCGCATATAAACCACTCTGTGTCACACCAAGATAGAGTATTCTTTTTTTGTGTTCTGCTTGTAAGTTCTTCGCCAGGCTGGGCCATCACAGCTGGTAGACTGCATTCCTCAATGGGAAAGAAGCCTCAAGTGTCTTTGCCAAGAACTCAACAACGAATTGCCAGCTCGGCAATCGAACCGGAACCTGGCAACTTCTCGATCGCTAATTCTACGCTCTACCACTGAGCGAGCTATCGCGACCGCAAAGCTGTGATACTAGCGACGAAAGTCCGAAGTTCAAAAGTTACCAACTGAAAAAATTGCCATTCGGTTGACCAGGCCATTATCGCACTAGTCTTTATGGATTTCGGTGTACTTCAAACTCTGCTTAGTTTAGTATTGCAGTGTCTACTTTTAAGCTGTGGAATTCTAAAGTAGGCGAAAGTAAAAGTTTCATAACGTGTAGCAATTTAGCCAGTGCTGGATGGTCAAAAAACTGGAAGCAAATCGCATAAAGATTAAAAAAATTAGGATTTGAACCCAGTTTTTGTGCTAAAATCTGGCGAAAATCAAAAAAAGTCTAGTGGTTTGGAATTAAACTTTCGGGTTAACATCTCGTAAGTGACTGAAAACAGTCCGCAAAAAGATTTTTTAAGGAGGGAAATTCCACTCTAAAGCCTTTTAAGAAAGATTCTGTTGTATAGTCTGATGCTTGCCGCCCGTGATACTTTTCTTGAGAAACTGCAAGTAATGAATAATGAGGGGATTGGCGCCATTAACTTATACGTTATGGCTTAAACGGCTAGTAATTCAATAAAAATTAAATTTTTAAAAACCGCAAAATTTTTTAGACGGTTGGGGAGAGCAGCGATGGGAACCGAACCTGGACGAGTTTGATCGCCGTTTTAATCCAGCCTCCACCAACGGACAGGGACCTGCTCGGTTGAAAAATCTTTATTTCATCTACCTACTGGAGCTGCGGGCTCTTTCAAAGGTCATTTTGTATGCTGTTTGTGATCAAGCTTCTTGCGTGGCATTTGTTTAAATAATATTTATATGTGACTAAAAGCAGTCAATTACTGCTATTAACTGCTAAATATTTACCGGTACTCGAAACTTTGAAAGGGTTTCCATGTAGAATTGAAGATGTAATTGCTTCCAATACGTAGGTTGAAACTTGCTCAAAGAGGCGGTTTGCTCGCAGACCTTGAGTCAGAGATGCTATTAAAGGTGAAGCATTCCGCTAGGATTATGTGCGAAAAATAAACAATAATCTAAAACATGAGTCGTAAGTCAGTTGACTTGAAAACGCTGGAAGAATTCACTCGGGGCTCAAACGATTACCCGTTTCGACTTGGAGACAGCATTAAGGTGTTGTCAAATGAAGTAGGATGTAAGACATTTTGAGTTATTTGAGCTATAGCCACTTTAGCCAGATATTTTCCGTAAATGAATAAGGGTTTCCCTCCCAGGATCCAGATTCCCACTTCCCCAAACTTCAAGTCATTGTTAATCGGAAAGACTGGTCCGTCAATAAACTGTTTTTTTTCTCGTAACTAAAGCGTGTCGGTTTCGGGGATCAGTTTACGGCTCTGCACAAAATGTCTATGAAGGAACTTAATGCGGAAGCAATTTCTTTACAGGTGTCTGGTTATTTCAACAAAGACAACGTTAGATTGTACACTGGAAAAAAAGACGAAGATGCAAAGACGAAGCGTATGCTGCTCCGGCTGCTCGACGCAACCAAGTCAGTTAATATTGATATATACATTCGTTGGTTCGTTTGTTTTTTTACTGTGGACCGGTAGTCAAAACTAGTCATAGTTTCGAAATGTGCTCTTTCTTTTACCAGATTGAATTAATGTCGCACAGGTTGGCAATGCTGCCCTAACTCTATAGTAAGAAAAAGAAAAGAAAGCAACGCGAATCGAACTGGAGCGGGAGACGAGTCAGATTCGCGCTTTATCATGCAGGTGACGCTGGCGAATTGTCGAAGTATCGCAATTGTCTGGAGATAAAAAAAAAGCGGAAGGTTGTAACTGATGGCCAACGTTGTTTTAGCTTGGTAGTTTCAAACAAACGACCAAAGTAATTGCAAAAAAAGTTGAAAACGGAGCAACAGTAGTATGAAAACAAGAAAATTCATATAAAAGATCATTTTTACGATCTATAAATCTAGTGTATTACTGATGTGTTGTTGGCAGAAAATTTCCGATGCACTTTAACGAGGATATGATGTTCAAGGATAACAATGCGCGCGCTCTCAAACGTGAATTCTCGGAGAGGTTCCTCAACGTCACTCGGATCATCGATTGTGTCACATGCGAGAAATGCAGATTATGGGGCAAACTTCAGGTACACTGGCGCACAACGGCTTTATCTTTTTGATTTCGCAAGAAAATTCTTTTGCTCATACATTACTCTTTGAATTGTACCCCTTGATCCATCTTCAGCTCTTAACGAATGTACACTCTCTTCAAACCGCGGTCCTCCGTTACTAGTGGTAGCCTCCTCACACCTACCCTCTTTGCGGCCTAGCTCTCAAGTCTACTAACTACCAGCCTATTCGTCTCGATTTTTCTAGCCCTTTAAAACGAGCTTAGGTGCCACATGCATTACAGCCGTTGTCACTTTGCCAGTTGTTATAAACCAGCTAATGCAATTTAACTCATTAATTATGTCATTTGTTCAGACGCAAGGCCTCGGCACAGCATTGAAGATTTTATTTTCCGGCAAAGAGCTGGCAGCCAACCCGGAACCTTCCTTCCATCTCGTCCGGCAAGAAGTTGTGTCGTTGGTGAACGCCTTCGCTAAGTAAGATTTACAAAAAGTTTTTCTTAACATGGAAGTGGTTTTTTAAAACGATTTGCAAAAATAGACGAAACAATTTTGTAAGAACAATGTACTGAGAAATTAGCTTCTAGACAGTATCCAGAATCTTGAGGCACAATCGCTTCGTTTCCGAAACTTTCATTCACGCCCGGGGGAACCCCAAGGCCTTCACCTCCATCGACCAAAATCAACAGATAAAGTAAAACTGTAAACCTAAGTTTATTGTAGTTGTTCATGAAAAGACAAGAGGCAAAAACTTACCAAGGTTAACACAAATAAACATTAAATTTTCAATTACAACGAGCCAATTCCAAAAACTATAAAAGCGTCCTCGTTGCAAATTCCGGATATATATATATATATATATATATAGGGATTGAAAATATATAGCTCCTTGATCAGATATGCGATTTGGTCAGGTCGAGCACTCTTGCTGGGTACGAAAGTTGCCACAAGTGATAATTTTTCGTGCAAGCTCTAAGACTCTGTCTATTAGCTAACCAGTGTACTCTCTGTTCGCTGCTGATGAAAGGACAAACCCCGAAACGGCAAAACGTACAGCGATTGAGAATATAAAATAAACAATTAAAATTACGTGACTATACGTAACTGAGCAACATTGCGTTCAAAGGAAACTGCGACGCTGCTCTTTTCTAAAAGAAACAAATGACTTTTATGCAAATTAATCAGTGGAAAAAGAGGACACTTGCTTGGCGAAATAAATTAGGAATGTGAATCAAAGGGGCCGCAGTTCAATTCCAGTTGAGAATACTATCACCCTTAGCTGTGCTGGAACATAAATCAAAACTATGATTAACTACTTGAGACATGATTTTTCAGAATTGACTTTCGTTTTCTGTTTCTCGTCAGTACAGCTTTTGGGAAGTATTATTTTACTTACATCTTGTGTGCCTGCTTGTGTACGGTGAAGATTGTGATTGATTAGGCCTACATTGTGCATACTTCAACTTGTGTGACAGAAAATCGCTGTTTTTTGTCCTCAATATCTTCTGCATGTCTTAATGTCTGACGTTGTGTCTCTACTTCCTCTTCCTGACTATACAATATACATGTTATTTTTGTGTTGCTATGCATTCGCTATTGTATGGGTGGTCAAGAATAAAAATGAATGAATGAATGAAAGCACCTAGCAATTCTATAGGCATGAATATAAACGCGGAAAGGCAAAATTAGTTCTAGCTATACTGACGAGGAATAGAAGACGAAACTCATTTCCGAAGCAGTGTTTTAAGCTGGTAATCATAGGTTTGACTGGGACTATAAGACTCTGGGTACTGTCTAGAAAAAAGCTTCGGGTTTTCCGATACTTTTTGATACAATGATGCGTTGCCATTATTTTGTATTGTTATTGTATGAGTTAGTGTTAAAACTGTTGGTACGAACAAGTAGTGGCTATTTTCATTGGGTGAAATTCTGGATATTCCACATCAACAATAATTTATTTTAAGCTTATGAGGTAGACAGTTGGCATTCTTTATTGGTCTAATCACATCAACACAGTAAGCTTTACCTGTTTAAAAGTACTGTATTGCCAAACTGGGCACCACGACTTAGACTGCTTGCAAAGAAGGTCCTTTAAGATTATTAAATTATAGCATGCAAAGCGGTACGCCAGCATTTTCTTACGATTAAATAATGATAATGTTATTATTTCTCATTGGTTATCTTTAGGTTATCGCAAAGCATCAAATCGCTCGACATATTTCGCGATATGATAGTCCATGACAAAGATAGCAAAGATGAATTGTAGCAAGTAAGTTGGTGGCTTTTGTAGCTGCGATTGACCATGCGTGATGTGTATGCTTTCATACTCCTGAGTACCCCTTGCTTCATTCGGGGTAAAAGCCCAGCATTGTAGCATTTCTGTTGCATCATGCTTGCATCGCTTGAAAGTTCCGGGTAACTCCAATCAACTGCTCTTTTAAGTAGAATAAAAATGACCACTTCTCTTATGGGCATTTTTTTGCACATCGTTGAGGTTTAATTATGCGGTGTTTTATACACCATACTTTCATCCACTGGAGAGAACCGAGTAATCCCAACAAACCTACCTTGGTTTATTCTGCTATTGCTTTTTTTATTCAATAAGCAGTGATAAGTGCATGCTTACTTGGTCTAGAACAAATTTCACCAGTGTATTTTATGTTTATGATCCTCAAACGTCTGGTCGTTCATGTTCTTTTTCAAACTGAATAAGTACCAGTATCCAAATAGTAAAACAAAAACCACTTGATGGTTGTTGGTAAATCTACTTGAAACAAAATGTGGTAGCCTATTTTGAATAAGCTAGCTGAATTCAATACACTGATCACCGTGCTTATTTGGCACATTTTCAAGAGAAAATTGTGATGCTGTTACTTCCTTGCTACACTATCTTGTCAATAGAATGGATGTTGAATATAATTCACGATTCGTTCCCATCCGCATGCTCAGTGTTCACGCTTCACAGCTCGGAAGTTGCGCGCCACTTACAAACTTTTTGACATAATTTCGCTCTTACGAACTAAATGACTTGTTTGAAGTGGTAAACGTTACGATTTACGAACTTAAAAAGGCAATACAAATTTAATATTTTTGTTTGCTACACAATATCCATGTTGATCTTTCTAGAGTTGATGGTTTCTTATTTGCACAGCTTCGGACAAAATTTTATTAATTTTGACTTTTGAAAGTCAATTTATTTGTCAGCAGAGCTTTCTTGTTTTGGCATCAGATAGAGATATATGCCTCCCTCGCACCCACTTTGGTTTGCACAGCGTCCTAAGTCTTCTCCCTTTTGTAAAGCCTCTTACCTTGAATGCAACGGCTGCTCTAGTAAGGAGAAGCAGTCAAGTTTTTGTTGCTTCGGCTTTTCTTGAGGTGTTATGCTTCAGAGTTCGCTTCCGCTTTCTCGCTCTTAGTATTTTTCACTCCGAGCAATTATGTAAATCCATCCATTTCTAGTTCGTTTTCATGCAAATTTTACCGCTTCCACATTCGTCGAAATTAGAGTAATTGTACAATTACTGATAATGAAACGGAAAATTTAATTATTGTAAGAAAAGCGGGCCGTTTTCCTGGTTTGGTTGATGCTTTTACAGTATCTATGACCTTAAGCAATCACCTTTTTTTTAGTGCACTCTACCGCACGAAATAGTCGTTTTCCTTTTTCTGAATCGATTTTTTCTGAATTTGATTCTTAAGAAAGTAGTCGAAATTGTTAAATGCTAATTCTACATTTTGATTGATGCATCTGTATTGGCACTGGCCCTACTACAGATATGTGATATTTTAAAGCTGTTATATCTCACCAGTAACCTTTCAGCAAATCAAAATTGCTCGTTCTCATAGCTCTGCATCTGCAAAGTGGTATCAAGTATACGCTAAGTTACGAAACAAGATAAAAAATTAGTCACAAGAACGTTTTTTGGCTGGGAAGAAGAGCAACTTCACAGGCGACCTCTAACTTCTCGAGCCCCTTTTACTCTCCAACCTATCTTTGGCCTTTTGTTCATCTTTGAGTATGACCCGTCCGAATATTGAGTCCCCGTGGATGTCCTCCGTGCCCCTAACCCTAACAAAAAACCACCACCACCTTTTTATGTAAGTATCCAACAATTGTTTTATTTAGGTAACAGAGCCGCGGGGAGCGGAATCTTTATTCGCTTGAGGCTTTGCGGGTAGATAATGTAGCCAGGCGAGGCCCGCAGTTACTAAACAATTTTCGTAATTTTTTTTGCAAAAAATAGCTGTTTTCATAAACGTTTGTAAAATATACAATTGTTATTTAAAAAAATTGAAAGAATCATTCAAAACAATTAAATTGCAATTTAGGAAGACTTTATCTTTTTCAGTTTCCTATTTACTAGTTATGCAGTATTGCTTAATTTACTAGTTATTCTCTTCTTTTATTATATCCTTACTTCAGTATTTACTAGTTATCCTCTTCAATGTGACTTTGCTCAGGAAAGCTTCAGCTCTTTTATCTTCTTTTTGCGCTAATATATAGCTGCCCAAAGTTTTTTCGGCCCGCGACTGGTCTCAAGATGTTTAAAATGCTTGTAATTTTTTCATTAAAAGGTTGTTTTTTTCTGTCAAATTTGTTGGCGCTAGTTCTTCAAACATATGACTCAGAGATTGAAATCTTTGATTCAATTCTCGATTCAAGTGGCTCAAAATAAGAGCAAAATTTCTTTGAGACGGCTTTGAATTTCGGGTGCAGGATGCTGTGCATATTTTGACATTGGAAAAAAAGCATTCTTTCGTTTTGAGCTTCTTGCTTCGCAAAATCCTGGAAATGATAGATGGTGTGTAATACACAACGCTGTGTTTGTTATCGTTTGCTAATAAAAAGTTCTTCAATATAAGTCAATTAAATAAACTAATTTTTTGTGAACTAAAACGAAATTTAACTATTAAAAGACTAAAACGTCGTTTTTACGACGACCCAAATCGCATGATCTCGGTTCAACCTCCACCCTAGTCACTTTGCGTCCTGGGATAAGACGCTTTGCGATGATCATTTCTGTTTGGTGTCTTTGAACAATCAGAAAATTTACATGAGAAGAGCTTCGAATATACGGTCAATAACTAAGCGGGTATGACGATCGTCCACAAAATAAAAGCACCCCCGTGGCTTTCTCGTTTGTGGGGGGATAAATGTGGGTCAATCATTAAAGCAGAGATTTAAGTCTTAGGAATACTCAAAATAATCATAACAAGTCATTTTATGAAACGTTTTGACTATTTTTTGACATGTTTTTGAAAATTTTTAGTCTGTAGTTAGGGGGAGGCATCTAAGGCCCAAGATATTCGAAATATTGATATCCTGCTTACCATAGCCTTGAATTCAAGACAGCTGTAGTGAAAATTGCGCACACCTATTGTTACTCGGTAATTGACTATTATTATTGTTAAATTTTAAAACTTGTACAGTAACTAATAGCCAGATTTAAGGAAGGGGAAGCATAATTATGATTTCCGTTTTCACATCTCTGGCTCCAGTCCAATTCTGGATTATGCACCATTACCACCACAAAAGTTCTTGCTTTTGTTTCAGGTCATACTTCAGCCTGAACATCGCCGTATTATTGCTTCATACTAACTGTGCAATATAGTAAATTATACCAGAAAAGTTTCTTTCCACTGTTGAGCTGCGATAATAAATCTTTACAACTGTTTTGTTGCTTGATTTTTGGAGCCTTGCAGAACCGTAACAGGCGAACGCAATGCTTGGATTTTATGAGACATTAGAATAGCATTCAACTCAAGTTTTTCATTATAGACCAAAATCTTGCAAAGAACCTGAAATTCATTTTCACGAAAATGAGCTTTCTTCGTTTCGTCGTTTTCAAGATATTGCAGTTATTACAGTTTACAGCCAATAATTTTCCACTTGTTTCAATGTTGCTGTTATGACAAAATATTGTCTTCTAGATTGATCTACCACAATCGTAGAAATGTATAAATAATATATCATGAAATATTTCCTGCAAATATCTAAATTTTTCGCGGTAGCTTCGTCTCCTAATCTTTGTGATGTCGCGTGAAAAATTTATTAAGAGCGGCGCGCATCTTTTAAACAATTAAAGTGAAATCAAATCTTTCGTTTACTCGCTGTATTACCCGAAGCTTGTAACGAATTTATTGGGCCCATCTCGGCTTCATTGACCCCAGACAACACAGCTCCTCTCGAAGAAATGTTGCAGCTGTGGCAGGCCCAGCGCCAGAGTAATGTGCTTAGGGGGGGGGCACAAAAATTTTTAGGGGTACGCTTTCGCAGTCGGGACTGGAGGCGTTCGGAATGCGGCAGCAATTTGGTGAAAATTTTGCTCGAAATCCTATGTTTTCCTCCTTTAACACGGATGTTGTTCTCAAATTTGGGGGTGAAGACTAAAAGAAAAAAAGGTCTTCATGTCAAATTCTAAGACTACTTGATCACCTTCACTCGATCTGTCTTGGTGTTTCATTGAGCAACGTTTGTGACGACCTGTTTTTGGGCAAAAGTTTGCTGGTACTCTTGTGCTAGTACAAAAGTTTACTCTCTATTGCGGGGCACAGCCTCGAAATGCCCCCCGTGGCGCCAGGCTGAGCGGTGACGAACCGTTGGCAATACTATGTCCGATTTGACGGTTCGAGATTTGGACCTCTGATCTTTCGCTCCAAAGAGGAACGCGTTATCGTTCGACCAACTGGCCGGTTCAACCTTTAAAGTCATATTTCGTACGTCGGATCGGGTTAAGATAGACAAAATGCCGGACTTGCTTTGTGTTGTAGCCTTTTAAGTGTTATAAAGGCGTAATTAAAATAACTTTGCAACAATGAATCAAAATCCAGCGAAATGACTAGATCGGCGAATAAGTCTAAGTAAAAAGCGCAGAGTCAATACAACTAAAAACATTAATTGTCTTTAGTGCATACGTTTCAAAATTTTACTGGTTATATTAAAGCTGATCTATGAGTAGACAAATTTGAAATCATGCCATTAAAGGTCGTAATGATAAACAGTAGCGTAGCCAGGAAGGGGCGGGGGGGGGGGCTATAGCCCTTCTCATAGGCCTGTCAACCAAAATGCAGAATAAGGAAAATACCACGTTTTTAGCTCTTTTGAGACTTTGTTGCGCTGGAATTGACTAAAAAGTGATTTAAAGCATCTTTTGAAACATATATTCAGGGTGGGGGCTAATTTGTCAAAAATTAAAGTATCAAAGCAATGCAAGCTTTAAGAAATGCCCAAAAATAAACAGTCAAATTTGATCGCTTGGGTAAAAACCCCAAACATAGGTTTTATCTCCAAATATTTTATAAACTCAGGGGCAAAGGGAGGAGGGGGACTATTCAGTGTTAGTTAATTACCAATCACTTCTCTCAAATATCTTTCCATTAGCCCCCCCTCCAATTATTTTTTCTTTATAAAATACAGACGAAATAGATTACTCCATGTGAGTTTTATTGAATAATAAATTTTTATGATTTAGCAGCATGTAAACAAGAGAACTACAATGTTATCATTAGCCACCCCCCACATAGCCAATTAATGCAACCAGTTGAATCATCTTGCGCTGCCAATTTCTATGCCACGTTTTAAAAGCAATATTTTTTATTACAATAGCCCTAAAATGGTTATTTTTGCAAAAAAATACAAAATTTTCGAGTGCTGGGGCTCCGCCCCCAGACCCCCAAAATAGCCCCCTCTCCCCATTGCGAATTTTTGGCTACGCGCCTGATGATAAAGTGTTGAAAAACTTAACCAAGTTACGGTACAATCGTAAGTAGTCTAATGTGAGAATTGCGTGAATTCGACTTGGGATAACTTTACGAAATAGTGAAGTGATTGACGGCAGAACAAGAAGCCAAAATAACTTAAAATAAATAAATATAAATGACAAGCAAAGCGAAGTAAGAATTCGAACTGCAGTATAAAACAAGTACAAGGCTTGCAAAGAAAAATATTAAAAAAGTTTTTACAAGGAAAAAAAATTTGAACACGTAATTTTCAATTGTATCTAAGCTTAATTTGGCCGTTAGGTTTTTCCTTGTAAGCCAAGTACTTGTGTTTACATTGCAGTTCAAATTTTTACTTTGTCTCCTTATCTGGCGCGTAGCCAGAAATTCGCAATGGGGGAGTCCCGGCGCTCGAAAATTTTGCAAAAGTAACTTCATTTTAGGGCCATTTTGATTAAAAAATAATGCTTTTAAAACGTGGCTTAGAAATTGGCAGTGCAAACAAGATTAAACTGGTGGCATAAATGGGCTATTTGGGAGGTGGCTAATGGTAAAATGTTAGTTCTCTTGTTTAGATGCTGGTAAATTATAAAATCGAATACTTTAATAAAACTCACACGGAGTAATCTATTTCGTATACAGTTTATAGAGAAAAATAATTGGGGGGAGGCTAATAAAAAGATACTTGAAAGAAATGATTGGTAATTAACTAATACTGAATAGCCCCCCCCCCCTATTTCTTAGTTTATAGTATATTTGTTGATAACACCTATGTTTAGCATTTTTACCCTTGTGATCAAATTTGATTGCTTATTTTTTACCATTTTTCAAAGTTTTTATTTATTTGTTAGTTTTATTTTTGACAAATTAGCCCCCCCTGAACATATGTTTCAAAAGATGTTTAAAATCACTATTTAGTCTACTCCAGAGCATAAAACAATCTCAAAAGTGCTAAAAACGTAGTGTTTTTCCCATTCTGCATTTTGGTCGACATGCCAATGGGGGGGGGGGGGGCTATAGCCCCTATATTCTGGCATCAACCTAGAACTCACTCAATTCGCATTATTTTGAGTGATTTTGCAATTTAATAGCGTATATAATAAGAAATTTCTGAACTTCTGGTGTTCTAAACTAGCTTTGAGAAATCACTTAGGTGCTACTCAAAAAGACTAGCTTTATTGCTAGCGTTTCGCTAGTTTAAATCAACAAGCTTCATCAGAGCACTGCTATCAGTAGTGATAGCAAAACGCCTTCAACTTTAAACGATCCCACGCATTGCTGTAGTGCAGGGGTCGGCAACCTTTTGACCTAGTGGACCACATTCGGTTTTAATAAGGTTCCAGCGGACCAAAAGAGAAAGGTCTTCGCCAGAAATTTAGGTCTTTTCGGCTGAATTGATGGCGAAGATTAACAAAGAAAAAAAAAGACAAATAGGTGGTGAAGACTACAAAAAAAGGTTTTCGTCAGGCAGAGGTGGACACAAATAACGTTATATCGAAAGCGCAGCAATGTTTTCGAACAGTAAAAGCGCAGCGCAAAATGCGCAATTTAATTTTTTTAAATTTCTGTCTAAAACGCATCGCAACTTCCGCAATTGTGGAAGTTGCGCTTTGCGCTTCTAATTGCGCTTTGCTCACCTCTTTTGCCAGGAGATTAGAATCACTTCGGCGGTTTATTACTCCATATCTCTCATGAAAAGGAGAAAAAAGGTCGCGGGCCGGGTAAAATGCCTTGGCGGGCCGTAGGTTGCCGACCCCTTCTGTAGAAAAATAACTTGCGAAAAACTTTAAAGCATGGCTCCGATAAAATTTGTTGTTACTATAAGCTACGTCATACAGGTAATGTAAAGGTGCGTACAAAAATGAAAGAAAGCGGTTCTTATAAAAATAATTTCTCCGAATTAGCATTGCAGCAAAAAACGCTAGAACTACTGTAAAAGAGATTAAGCCAGAAGAAATTTAACACTAGGAATTATGCAACTTACTATAAACAGCAGGGAATTGATGGCCCATCGTTTGTTTCTCTTGAGCACTCGGAGCTTTTCATTGATGTACCAACTTTCAGTAAAATGTACCAAGTTTTGATAAAATGTTGTGTGGTAATATTGATTTGGAGTTTGATGAATTTTTAAAATTTGATGGTAAACACAAACGCAATCGTCACTGCTTGCAACTGAAGAGTGTGAACTATCCTGCTAATAATTTTGGCTGGTTTAACTATTTCTATCGCACACATAGGATCTGGAATAATCTTTCCCTAACCATTTTTGATGGCGTAGTTAATCTTAAAAAGTTTAAACGAGCCCTATCTGACATTTGTTTTGATTCCCTATCTGGGTACTGAAGGCAGTCAACGATTTGGTGCTTGTAGTTTCTAAAAATTGATTATTGAAACTACCTATGTTAGTGCTTGCGCTATTCAACCTAGCTGAATGCCATTTGATGCTGTCTATTTTATGTGCTATTGACAGAGGTGGAGTCGAGGACACAATGCTCGAGGCCAAGGCCAAGGACACAAAAAAAATCCGAGGCCAAGGCCAAGGACAGCCTTTCCGAGGACAGACACTCTTGAGGCCAAGGACAGGAATGCTCGAGGCCAAGGCCAAGGACACAAACACAAGTGCTCTCCAAAAAAAAAAAAAAGAAAGGTCTTCACAAAAAATTTTCAAGCGATCTCCACTAAAAAACGTTTTCCAAAAAATTTTTCAAGCGCTCCACAAAATTTTAACATTCCAAAAAATAGTGCTGTCCTCGAGCCGAGGACAGGCCAATATTCGAGGGCTTGAGGCCTCGAGGCCAAGGACTTGACCTTCGAAGCCAAGGCCAAGGACTTCAAAATGTGTCCTCGAGGACTCCACCTCTGGCTATTGAACACGTTTATTTGTGTGTGTAATCCTTGTATATTACTTTTTTTTCCAAACGTTGTTGCGTAAGCATCCCGACCATGTCGGACTACTGAATTGCTAGTAAATGATAAATAAAAAAAAAAAAAAAGACGCTTCGAGTAGTCATGTTCCACAGACCAATCAATGAGGAGATCATTTTCCATTGAATGTTGGCAAAGTGCCTATTTTTTCTTTGCTGGAAGAGATCAAAGAAGGTATTCGAGCAAAGAAAGAAGGTATTCGAACAAAGAAAGATGCGTTTAAGGCCTTGTATTGCTACAGGACAGATCGTCATTGATTTGCAATCCCGGTACACTGAGGCGCGAAAAGCGGCAACTTCCGCACTATAGAAATCTAAAAAAGGTCCTGGGAAGAGTTTGGTCGTCGGTTGGATTCCAACTTTTTTTCGGCAAACGTAATAGCCTATTTTGGCAGACCATCCACCGTTTACGTGGCAAAAGATCGAGTGTCACTTACTTATCAAGGATTCTGCAGGTAACATTCTAACGGATGAAGACGAAATCATTTCATTATGGTGGGAATACTTTGATTTTCTGAATCCTATAAAGGCATCGACTCGTGGCACACACGAAGTGATACGTTTAGAGGAAAAGGAAGTTTTTACTGCAGTAGAAATGGCAACGTCAATCAAAGAGATAAAATCTGAAAAAGCTGCTGGTGAAAATGAAATCAAACCCGAGATGTTGAAAGCCCTGACTGAAAAAGGAATTCTCTGCTTAACGCGAGTGTGTCGAGTTGCGTGGAAGCAATGCTTAAATTGTAGGGGGAACGCGGGGGGACGCGTCCCCCCATCGAGATTTAGGCGTCTACTCATCGAGGTTTGGGCGCGGGATGTTCAGACAAAAAATAGTCAGGCCGCACGAATAAATCCCAAGTTCCGGCCAAATATGGTTCCAAATTGCGGCGAAGGCCTTTTTTTTTTGGTCTGGGCGACGGAATTGCTTTAATTTTACTGAAGTAGTTTCGCAGGTCAAATGCGTTTGGTCAGGGCTGCAAAAGCGTCCCCCCATGCAAAATATTACAATTTAGGTACTGCATGGAACTTTGGCAAAACTCCCACAGATTGGCAAACAGGTGTAATTATTCCGATATTCAAGAAAGGAGATAGCAAGCAATGTACAAACTACTGAGAGGTATTACTTTTTGTAGTTTGGCTGGGAAAGTGTATGCTAAATGCCGAGAAATAGTGGAATCAATAGTGGAGGATGGCCAGTTCGGTTTTTGTCCGGGTCGTAGCACCACTGACATAGGCACAGCCAAGATTTTTGATTGGGATGTAGAACAAATCACATGCAATAACGTCATCAGAAATTTTCGAAAGAGGAGCTTTTTGGGGGACAAAGATAGCGTAGAATAGCAGATCAGAAGCCGTGGCCTGTTTTGCCATAATGTCTAAATTGGGAAATGAGTTGAGCAAACTAGTGTAACTCAACGAATCACGGACGTGCGTCTGAGGGTGGAGCCTCCAGACGCCGGAAGACATGGGGAACTACGGGCAAAGCCACCAAAAACTGGGCAAATTTATGGAAAAACAGGCTATTTTGATGCCATTGGATCACACTTCGCACGTTTTCAGAGCTGATTTATATGTTGGGATATGGCTAATTGCATTTTCACCCAACTTGAAATTTCTACGCTTTCCCGTTTTCAAGATATTCCAGTTCAAAATTAACAACTTTCCTCTGACTTCAGTGTTGCCATCTCGTCAGCATTTTGACAGAAGATTAAATTTTGGAAAGCTGGCTTACATTTATTGAAAAGCAGCTAATTCTGAAGTCCCAAACCTTTCTCGGTTTTACATTAATAACTTTGCCGCAAAACCGCCAAAGCATTTATTGACAATCAGGAACATGCAGTAACTTTTTGAATTTTTGTTTCCAATTGGCAACCCTGGCAAAACTTTTAGGGGATCTTTTTTGAGGGGTAGCTAATCTGTTTTGTCTCAGAAACGGAAGGTGGTAGAAAGATCAAATTTGGTGAAGTTAGTCTTCACATCTGTCAAATTTTTTTTGAGAGAAAATCGAGCAAAAAAATTTCCGATCTGAATGGCCTTTCAAATTATTCAATCCTTCTTTTACTTACAATTTAAGTCCAAAACGTATTTAAAATCTTGCATTTTAGGGTCAAATTTAGTAAGTGATTTGGGGCAAGTAGGGAGAAGTAAGGTACATTGCCTCGTGCAATATTTTAGCAGTCCACTCGAAGATATTTCTTGGATTTTGTTTTGTCATGAAAATAACCAGTTGTATATGAGTAGGCCTACTGTCATGTATGGCCAGGGGGCCCAGGCCCCTTTAATTCAAATTAAATAATTTTTTCGATGAGCATTTCGCCTGCTAATTTTTTTTTCAAAAATGCGTAAAAACTGGCGTGGTGGAGGTTAAGTGCTAGTGAAAAGTAGTGCAATAGATGATTCGTTACGCTTACTAACAGAGGTGAAGTCCTCGGGGACACATTTTGAAGTCCTTGGCCTCGAAGGTCAACTCCTTGGCCTTGGCCTCGAAGCCTCAGGTCCTCGAAAATTGCCCTGTTTTCGGCTCGAAGACAGCACTGTTTTTTGGAATCGTTAAAAGTTTGTTGGAAAACACCAAAAAGTTCGCGGAAAATTTGTGAAGACTTTTTTCGTTTTCCTCTTTGGGAAATCGCCTGAAACAAATTTTTGAAGACCTTTTTTTTGAGAACACTGAACCTGTGTCCTTGGTCCTTGGCCTTGGCCTCGAGCATTCCTGTCCTTGGCCTCGAGAGGGTCTGTTCTTGGCCTTGGCCTCGGATTTTTTTGTTTCCTTGCCCACGAGCCTTGTGCCCTCGACTCCACATCTGCTTACTAACCATGATATTGCCTTGGTCCAGGCCCGGCACCACGGGAAGGCATTCCGGTGCCGTGCCCCCCCAAATGACTGCTTGTGTCCCCCCAAGGCAGGACTGTGCCCCGAAGAAATTAACAGGCTCGGGGCTATTGGAGAGCAAATCGAAGACTAAGACTCCCAAATTGGTGTTTACCGCCCGTATTTTCGTAATTTTTGTGGACTCACATCGGATTTCATAAAACTTTTGGGACGAAGACCTTTTTTGGTCTACACTTAAAAATTCGTGAAAAATTGCAAGAATTTTGAGATGATAACCAAAATTTGTGGAAAGTTTTGAACTGAAGACCTTTTTTTTTGGTCTTCACCTAGTTCGTTTGATCGACACTGGAATAAAATTCTCGTGCCCTCTTGCCCCTCTCGAATTCACATAAATAAACTTCTCGTGCCCCCCAAATTTATTTCTGCCCCCCAGTCACGCTATCCTGGTGCGGGGCCTGCCTTGGTCGGATTTACATTGTGCGGGGCCCCTGGCACTTTGGAGATTTTCGCAACATCTTCCTGCCATAGATTGGTGAAGACCAAAAAAAGTCTTATCATCATCGTACAGGCTCCTTAGCCCTGCGTTATTTGGTAAATCCGGCCCTGGTTATTGCATTGCGTTCATAAAAAGGTCAGATGAGGACCTGATGAGGTAGCAACTATTAGGACAAAAACTCCTAATTTCATTTGGGTTTGGGTTATACATTTAAATTTAGAAAAAAGCATTTAAATACATTTAAATTTGTGAAAAAAACATTTAAATTTGTTAGCAAGAATTGAATTAAAGAGGCCCGGTTACGCCTATGACCAGTACTAAAATTGTAAAATTTTGCATGGGGGACGCTTTTTCAGCGTTGACTGAACCTTAGCGTAGAACAGGCACGTAGCCAGGATTTCGCAAAGGAGGGAGCTTTTTGGAAAGTTGATCCGTAAACGAACTTTACCCAAATTTTCGTTATTCCTGAATTGGATTGAGGCGATCTTTCAGTGAAAATTAGGTGATCTCAAAAAAAAAAAAAAAAAAGGTCTGCGCCGAAATCCGAAGGCTTTTTCTGGCCAAAATCTAAAATTTAAGCAATTTTTCCGGCCAAAAACAGGTGATCTCCAAAAAAATAGAAAAAAAAAGGTCTTTGCCTAAATCCGAAAGCTTTTCCTGGCCAAAATCTAAAATTTAAGCGGTTTTTCCGGCCAAAAGCAGGTGATCTCCAAAAAAAAGGTCTTCACCGAAATCCGAAGGCTTTTTCTGGCCGAAATCTAAAATTTAAGCGGTTTTTCCGACCAAAAACAGGTGATCTCCAAAAAATAAATAAATAAAAAAAAAAGGTCTTCGCCGAAATCCGAAGGATTTTTCTGCCCAAAATGGAAAATTTAAGCGGTTTTTCCGGCCAAAAACAGTGATTTTTCCTCCCATAAACCAGCGCTCAAATCTCGATGGGGGGACGCGTCCCCCCCGTCCCCACTACAATTTAAGTACTGCCTATGACCAGTACTTAAATTGTAGGGGGACGAGTAGCCAAGGGGAGGGGCAGACCATCCATTGAGTTTAGCGTATTCCCATTGAGATTTGGTTGTCCCCCGATCGAGGTTAGAGCACTGGATAATCAGACGAAAAAGACCTAATTCTTCACCTAATTTTGGCGAAAAACTACTTCAATTTTCGGCGACGAAATTACGTAATCTTCACTGAAGTGCTTTCGCATGCAAAATGCGTTTGGTCAAGGCTGCAAAAGCGTCCCCCATGCAAAATTTTCCAATTTAAGTACTGCCTATCACTACGGACCAGATCTCCACTCTTAAACAAATATTCAAAAAATCTTAGGAGTATGGCAAAGATCTCTTTGCGTGCTTTGTCAATCTTGAAAAAGAATGTGATCGAGTTTTTCGGGATAAAGTTGGGAAGGTTTTGCAGGAGTATGGCATTAATGGTCTGTTGTGACGCGCCATTAAGTCATTCCTACTGCCGACCGGAGGTTTGTGTTTGGGTAAATGACAAGCAAAAGCTGTTCCATGTGGGGGTTGGACTCCGGCAAGGATACGTTTTGTCACGTATCCTTTTTATTGTTTACATGAATTGGATCAACAAATCAGTCTGTCGCAGTCACGCGACTGCTCCAATCAATAATGTCACGAATCGAAACAATGGAATAGCAGCAAACAAGAAATATCTGGAAGCAATGGTTTATTAAATCACAGACCATTCCGACCTCATTTTGCGCAATGCACAGTCAAGGCGATAAACCGCATTTAAAGGGCGATGCTTTATACCCGCCTCATTCCGTTAACTTTTGCTGGTGAGTTGGTTTTGCTTCCTTACATTAAATCGGATCTCCAGCTTGCATGTAATGGCTTTGCAGATGCATTTGACACGGCTGGAATGAAAATAAAATATGCCGATTCGGTGTGTTACAAAGACTTCATCAATTGGGTTAGCATTTTACGGTCTCAGCTTAAATGTTGAGAGAACATTGCTACAATCTTAGATCCAATGTACCGGCTTATATGGGTTGATCATTTAATTGGCGATTCCAAAACAGCTGCTTAAGTGAAGCGATCATTGAAAGGTGCGGTACATTTTCAATTTCTACTAAATTGTTCTGTAGTTTTGCTAACAGGCAAGTCCGAATCCAAATAGAAACGTTACATAATCACACGACGAATCGTTCCTGGTAACATATTGTTATGCGACATTTTAATGCGTTTTTAAACAAAATAATATGGACCGTGATTGACTACGTATCTATACCTACATATGTGAGCATACAGCAATGTATATGTTGGGTGTTGCCTATTGCAAGCACTATAAGCAGTATCTATTGAATACTATCTGGTATTCATTATTACTTTTTATACGTGTGTTTGTTTTGTCAGCTTCCCTTGTTTCCGAAGCAACAGCGTGTGCATCAATTGATGCATCAAGCGATGTACGAATATGCTCCAATGCTCTCAGTTCGTCCACGAGCGATGAAGACGATGCCCCATGCCCAAGATTGTCGAAGATGGATGCTTGCTTCATCCGTTGAAATAAACGCTTGTCTTCGTCAGAAACCCACCAGCAGCCAACAGTACTGTAGAAATGCAGTTGGAAAGTTTCTTGCGTGACGAAGGTTAACATGGCCTTGATCATAGGCGTAGCCAGGATTTTGGTTGGGCGGGGCCCAAACCACAAATCACATGGAATGACGTCATCAAAAATTTTCAAAAGAGGAACTTTTTGTGGGGCAAAGATATCGTACATCGGGAGATCAGAAGCCGTGGCCTTGATTTGGCACTTAGGCAGGATTTTGCTGAAGGAAGAAGCAAAGATGCTTGAAGTCTCCCAACAATTGGATAAAGTCTCTTATGAATTCGAACAGTTTCAGTTTGTCCAAGTATTACGAGTACTACAATCGTACTCTTCTGGTGTAATCTGTAAATAAGTGTGTCGCTTGTACATATGTGCCTCCTGTCTTAGTTTGTTTTTGCTTATTTTGTTTCTTTAAACTTATGTACCGTAGTTGTCTGAAATAAAATAGATCATTATTATATAACCAATAATTAGAAAGTGCAAATGTTTTAGTTGGAAAGGTGCTGAGTAGACTAGTGAAACTCAAACGCATCACAGACGGGGATCTGGGGGCTGAGCCCCTGGCCGCAAGGCAATTTTTTGTATTTTGGAAAAAAGCTATTTTGATGCCATTAGATCACATTTCGCACGTGTTCAGAGCCATTTGAAAGAACTAGATTTTTGACATTTCAAAGCCAATTGGAAAAAATCAAATTGTTCAATCCTCCTGTTCCTCCAATTGAAGTCCAAAACACAGTTAAAGTCTCGCATTTGGTAAGTGAGTTGTCTCAAGTAGAGGAGGTAGGGTGCGTTGCCTCCTGCAATATTTTAGCAGTAAATAATAATCCACTCGAAGATTTTCCATAGAGATTTTTGTTTTGTCATAAAATTAACCAATTATAGGAGTACATGTACGGCCAGGAGGCCCAGGCCCCATCAATTTAAATTCATTGTTCAATAAGCATTTTCCGCAGCTAATTTTTTTCAAAACTACTTTGTCGCGTAAAAACTGGCGAGGTAGAGGTGAATTGTTATTGAAAAACGGTACAATAGATGGTTACGCCTGCTATCCATGTTATTCCCTGGCCGGATTTACATCGTGCGGGGCTCGTCTGGTACTTTGGGGATTATTGCAACATCATCCTGCCAATCATAGTCGAAGACCAAAATAACTCTTACATCTGAGTTCGGGGCCCCCGGTGCTGCGCCATATGGTAAATCCGGCACTGGTAATTGCACTACGTTCATAAAAAGGTTAGGTGAGGGCCTAAGGTAGCAACTTTTAAGACAAAAGCTCTTAACTTCATCCGGGTTATACATTTAAGTTGGTTGGCAAAAATTGAATTGAGGGGGCCCGGGTCCCTTGGTTGTCAATATTATTGTGCATTACTGTTGTACGCGTGTACTGTTGTACGCGAAGATGCTAAAAGAAGCTGAAACTAAAGAAACAAGAATTTTTTGGCACATTTTTATTATTGATAGCGTTTCGATTGGGGAGGGCGGGCCCCTTGGGCCCCCACTGGCTTCACCTATGGCCTTGATGCAGATGCTTTTTGGCAACATAAAAACGACAGCTCGTTAAAGTATCCAGCTCTCAAGTCTACGGCAACGCGAGTACTTTGCGTCCCTGCAACAAGTGCTCCCGTGGAACGAGTGTTTAGGCAAGAAAGCACCATTGTTTGGCCATACAGAAACCGACTCTCACCCGAAAAAATTTAAGCTTTGATGTCTTTAAAATGTAATGATCATATTTTTGATGCGTCCGATTTGATGTACTATAAAATCATGACAATTTTAGCTTGTTTTCTTTTCTAATAATTCAGGCTCTCAGCAGAACAACGTTAAAAACTGTAATCAAATCGTACGACTAGGCGTAGCAAAAAAGTCTTGGCAAATGAGCAGCAGCAGGAATAACGAAGTATAATCAGCCCCTTAACTTTGCACTTAGTTTATCTGGAAAAAAAATTTTGCAATTACTTGCGAACAAGTTTTAATATTGCCATAAGCACATTTTGATGCATTTGACTTTATGTAACGGCAATCGGTTCGTATAATTGCGCAGGTACCTAATTTGTTTAAAATACAATGGTAATTACGGGTGTAACTTTCATAGGCGTAGCCAGGATTTTTGATTTAGGGGGGGCACAGAGTTGTAAGTCGGGCTTTTCGGTTTCGGGCCTAATGTTGACAAAAATTTCGGGCTTAATTCGGGGCTGAGACGTACTTTTTGTCTTAGGCAGGCGCGTAGCCAGAAATTCGCAATGGGAGGGCTGTTTGGGGGGTCTGGGGGCGGAGCCCCCAGCTGCCGGAAGCCAATGGGGGTCTGGGGGCGAAGCCCCAGGCCGCTGGGGGTTTGGGGGCAAACCCCCAGCCGACGGAGGCACGGGGGTCTGGGGGCGGAGCCCCCAGCGCTCGAAAATTTTGCATTTTTTTGCAAAAATAACTTCATTTTAGGGCCATTTTGATTAAAAAATAATGCTTTTAAAACGTGGCTTAGAAATTGGCAATGCAAACAAGATCAAACTGGTGGCATAAATGGGCTATTTGGGAGGTGGCTAATGGTAAAATGTTAGTTCTCTTGTTTAGATGCTGGTAAATTATAAAATCGAATACTTTAATAAAACTCACACGGAGTAATCTATTTCGTATACAGTTTATAGAGAAAAATAATTGGGGGGAGGCTAATAAAAAGATACTTGAAAGAAATGATTGGTAATTAACTAATACCGAATAGCCCCCCCCCCCCTATTTCTTAGTTTATAGTATATTTATTGATAACACCTATGTTTAGCATTTTTACCCTTGTGATCAAATTTGATTGCTTATTTTTTACCATTTTTCAAAGTTTTTATTTATTTGTTAGTTTTATTTTTGACAAATTAGCCCCCCCTGAACATATGTTTCAAAAGATGTTTAAAATCACTATTTAGTCTACTCCAGAGCATTAAACAATCTCAAAAGTGCTAAAAACGTAGTGTTTTTCCTATTCTGCATTTTGGTCGACATGCCAATGGGGGGGGGGCTCCCCCCGCCCCTGGCTACGCTACTGGTCTTAGGTGCACGAAAGAATCATCAAAACAAATTGGCAACATTGCTAAATTTTTCAGACCTAACTTAACTTTCGGGTTTTTTCGGGCATGATTTGGGTTCGAAATAGTTTTCGGGTTCGGGCTTATGTTTTCGGGTTCGGGCCTGAACTTGTCGCCCCGTTTACAACTCTAGGGGGCCAAACCACGAATCACATGCAATGACGTCATCAGAAATTTTCAAAAAAGGAAGTTTTTGTGGGGCAACGATATCGTAGAATGGAAGATCAGAAGCTGTAGCCTGTTGGCACTTAACCACGATTATGGTAAAGGAGAGGGCGAAAACTAGTTGTTAGAAAGTGCAAATGTCTAACTTAGGAGACGCGTTGAGTAAACTAGTGTACTCAAACGTATCACAGGCGGGGGTTTGGGGGCGGAGCCCCAGCCGCCGGTGGCTATGGGGGTCAGCCGCTGGGCGATTTAAGTTTTTGGAAAAAAAAAGCTTTTTTAGTACCATTGGATCACATTTAGCACGTGTTCACAGCCGTTTGAAAGAACTAGATTTTTAACATTTGAAAGCCTATCGAAAAAATTTAATAGTTCGATCCTCCTTTTACCTGCAATTAAAGTCCAAAACACGTTTAAAATCTTGCATTATGGTGTAAAAGTTTAGTTGTAAGTGATTTGGTCCATGTGGAGGGAAGTAAGGCACATTGCCTCCTGCAATATTTTAGCAGTAAGTAATAATCCACTCTAAGATTTTTCTTAGAGATTTTCGTTTTGTCATGAAGTTAACCACTTATAGGAGTACACGTACGGCCAGGCCCCCTCAATTGCAATTCAATAATTTGTTCAATGAGCATTTTTTTTAGGTATTTTTTTAAAAAGTATTTTGGGCGTAAAAACTGGCAAGGTGTAGGTGAATCGTTATTGAAAAATGGTACAATAGATGGCTACGCTTACTAAACATGTTATTTCCGGGCCGGATTTACATTGCGAGGGGCCCCTAGCACTTACGGGATTTTTGCAACATCATCCTGCCAAATATAAGTGAAGACCAAAAAAAAGTCCTACTATCTGAGCGCGGGCCCTGGCACTGTGCCATATGGCAAATACGGAGCTGGTTATTGCATTACGTTCATAATAAGTTAAGATGAGGGCCTGAGGTAGCAACTTTTAGGACAAAAACACTTGATTTCACCCTGGTTATACGTTTAAATTGGTTGGAAAAAATTGATTTACGGAGGTGTGCCGGGCCCCCTGGTCGTCAATATTATTTATTGTTAATTACTGTTGTACGCGTCTACTGTTGTACGTAAAGATGCTAAAAGAAACTGAAAATGAAGAAACAAGGCTTCTTTGTCAAACTTTTGTCATTGGAGGCATTTCGATTGAGGGGGCCCGGGCCCCGTGGGTCACCCCCCTGGCTACGCTTATGATTTTGAGATAAGATCGCGCCTTCAAGTTCTTTCATAAAAAAACAAAACATTTAAAGCAAAATTAAAATTTTTTTTTCCAAAACGTGGAGAACTCGAGTCAAGTCACTAGGCAGGTTTTTGAAACCTCCAAGAATTGCATGACATTGTTATGACGTGGACACGTGCACGTCACTATTATTACTTATTTTTGTACGCGTAAATTCTAAATTAAAGAAACTGCAATTCTGAACAAGGACAATATACGTTTTGTGCTCTCGTTATATTTATCATTGGTAGTATTTCGCTTGGGAGGTTTGCATTACCGCCGGTGTTATAGCATTAAGTTCATAATAACGTTAAACGAGGGCTTAGGGTTGCAACTTTTAGAACAAAACTCTTAGATTTCTCACAGGTTTTGTATATAAATTGTTAAAAACTTGAATTAAGGGGCCCCTGTCCCGGGAGCTTTGGTCGCCAGTTAGAAGCCCCGGGGCTCCCTGGTTGTCAGTTAGGGGCCCCGGGGCCCTCTGGTTGTTGTTTAGGGGCCCTGGGGCCCCCTGGTTGTTAATTAGGGGTCATGGGATTGTCAGTTTGGGACCCCGCGGCCCCTGGTCCTCAGTTAGGGCCCCCGGGGCCCTCTGGTTGAGGTTAGGGGCTCCGGGCCCCCTGGTTGTTATTTAGTGGTTCTGGTTGTCAGTTAGGGGCCCCGTGGTTGTTGGTTAGGGGCCCCGTGGCCCCCTGGTTATTAGTTAAGAGCTCCGCGGTCTCCTAGTTGTCAGTTAGGGGGCCAGGGCCCTGTGGTTGTTGGTTAGGGGCCCTGGGGCCCCCTGGTTGTTGGTTAGGGGCAAGGGGGCTTCCTCCTGGTCGTTAATATTATTGTTAATTACAGTTATGTGCTTATTTATCGAAAAATAAAATAAAACTGCAACTAAACATCGCTAGGCTATGTTATCATAATTTTTTTTTATCATTGGTGGTATTTTAATTGGTGGGAGGGGGGCCGGACTAGCTGCCCCCCTGGCTACGCTTATCGTAACTTGTCAGAAAATTGTGGTCTGCAGTTATGCACCTTCTCAACATCCCACACACTGATAAAAACGTTTTCGTTAATGTTTTTGTAGCAAATTTTGAGCTGTTACACCTTAAAAACTTCTTTTGCTTAACTCGTACTCGAACTTTTTGCGGTACTCGTATTTGGAAGTTGACTACTCGACTCTATCACTGGTTTCTAGTCTACCAAATAAAGGGTGTGTGGTCAGGCCAAGTTTAATTCCTATGCCGTTGCAACATCCACGTCAAAAGCACGCGTCCCAATGCGTTCGAACGGCTCTGTTGAACCATAGTCTCTATGGTTGAACAACCTATGGTTGAACAACCTAGGAGCTAGCCTACTCTCCAGCTTGAAAATCAATCGATCCTACCAAACTTCAACTTGTGGCTACGTTGGAGTCTGACGCTACACTATTAAAAGCTAGGCCAAAGGCCTAACCCTGCGTCTAGCATAACCCCTAAAAATTGGAAGCTAAAACCCAGAGTAACAAAAGTGTGAAATACAGTGCATGCTGCAGCGTCATTAATGCAGAGAGCTTCAGAATGTGAATAAGATTAAAGATTCATGCTAAGCTTTTACTGCATGTAAGAATAGGCTACAACTTTGAAGCTTTTGTTAGGCTAGCGCTCAATTCAATTTATTCGTTCATTTGAGTTCAGTTTCCAAAAACTCAATGCCAATAAAAAACTATGCACGCTCACATAAAGAATCAATGTTTATGCCAATCACGGAAATAAATGTGGACTAATTTAAAATTAACAGAAGCAATTGTTCATAAATGCGTAGAAATTAATATAGGCTCTTCCAAACTTATGAGGTCTGTAGTTTAAGTTACTCTCAAAAGAAACAGGACAGCGAAAGAACTTTTTTGGGTCATCGAGTCAAACTGCCCTTATACGCTTGCGTCGCGTGTTCTTTTATTTTTACTCGGCCATTTTCCAACTAACGAGTGTGAGATTTCAGACTTTTGCTCATAACTCGAGAACCGTTTGGTCTAGCTACATGAAATTTTGACAGCAGTTTGAGATTAATGAGTTGCATTTTTATACCAAATTTCAAGGCAATAAGTCGCGTGACTTCAGCTTTAGAACCCGAAAACCGTCCCAAAAGTTTGGCGTAAAAAGCGGTCTCATTCAAAAACGGCTTAAGTACGACAAAAAATTTTTCGCATGGTTTTATGTCTAAACATACCTTTTCATCCCAACCAACCCACTTTTGGTCACCATGAGGTTTTTTCCTTTTTTTTTCTTCCTTAATCTTGTGAGCTCTTTTCTTAAACCACAAAACATCGAAATCTAATTTTTGCTTAAAGTTGTTGAGCTGCAGACACAATTCTGCCTCTAGAAATTTTTTGGGGCGACTCTCTCGGAAACCCCCCAAAATCTTTTTTTTTTTTATAGCAGAAGATATTTAACAGACAAATATTTTGACATAATTTGGGGGTACCAACCCCCCAAAAATCAATTTTTTAAACGATTTAACATAGGGTGCCAGTTATTTTTTTTATCAGTGGATGTTTAAAAGACAAATATGCTCATATAGTTTGAGGGTATCCCCCCCATAGACCCCCCCGACAATCAATTTTTTTGAACGGCTTAACCTAGGGTTCCAGTGTTTTTTGATAACAGTAGATATTTAAAAGACAAATAGTTTGACATAATTTGGGGGTGCCACACCCCCAGGACCCCTAATTATCAATTTTTTAAAGGGTTTAACTTTGAGTGCCAGTTTTTTTGATATCAATAGACATTTAAGAGACAAATATTTAGACTTAGTTTGGGGGTACCACCCCCTCGAAAACCCCTTAAATACCCCCAAAATTACTTTTGTGAACGGCTTAACCTAGGGTGCCAGTTTTTTTGCTATCAGTAGATATTTAAGAGACAAATATTTTGACATAGTTTGGGGGTACCCCCCTCGCAGACCTCCCAAATGGACCCCCCAAAAATCAATTTTTTTGAACAGCTTAACCGTTGGTACCAGTGTTGTTTGATATCAGTAGATATTTAACAGACAAATATTTTGACATAGTGTGGGGGTGCTACCCTCCGGGGAACCCCCAAAATCATTTTTTGAACCGCTTAGACTAGGGTGCCAGCATAGACTAGTGCCAGTGTTTTATGACATCAGCAGATGCTTAGCAAACAAATATTTTGACAGAGCTCCAACGGCTTAGCTTTGGATAGGATGTTTTTTTTAATACGATCAGTCACTATGTTGTCAATTAAATATATATATATATTGACAATCTTTTAAATTTCAAACCCTGTTTTCCCAAAAAGTATTTATAATTAATTTCTTAACGGGAAAGCGAAAGTTTTTTTTTTTTGAGAATCTCATTCTTCAACATGCGTCGGTCGTTCACTGAGATTGCTTCTCAGCAAGCTCTCATCTAGTTATTATTAGTTTTTTGGGGGGAGTAACTTTTTTAAATTCATTTTTAAAACAAACGAAATAAACAAAACAAAAAATTTAAACATAACAGCAGGTAGTATAAGAAAAAAGACATTTAGTCTTACCTGGACTTTGTCAAAACTGTAAGTTCTTCAGTAATTACTTTGCATGGACAATTTTTTTTGTTTGCTAAATGAATATTTTGGTAGTTGTTTAAAGGTTGATAATATATTGACATTGTTCCATAATTTCACTCCAATGTACGACTGAAGATCGTTGCCGGTTTCGAGATTTAGCACGCAGCGAGGTTGCTGAAGGGAGGGGGCTTTGACCCCCAAGCTAAAGTTTTCTTGTATGAAATTTTTTTCAATTGAGCAGTAGGGTAGGTCGATTTTCGCTATAGAAAAACGTTATTTTGCAGTAGTTGAGTATTACCCTAGAGACGCTTTCTGCGAAATTTGAGCACTCCAAGTCAAGAAACGGCTTGCGGAAATGGTTTTTAATTTTTTTACCCAAATTTGCTTTTTTATTACATTCCACTAGATGGCGCACTATAATCCAGTTACAAAATACATAATATTCTGCAAAAATAAGCTTGAAAAAGGTCCTTGTCATTTTGCTTGAACGCAAAATTAACGAGCCGTGAGTGTAAATGGTGCAAAATTACAAATAAATACAAGGGCATAATTGCACAAGTCACAGCAACTGTTCACAATATTAGGATGTATATAAAATCATATCCAAAACTCTTAAAAGTTTAGTTGTTTATTACGACTATCGCCAACGACCAAATTCCACTTTAAAGCAGTTTGTAGCCTATTAACAAAATGATGAAACGGAATTTGGTTGCAATCAATTAATCTTGCTTACGTTATCGATAAATTATTTCTCTTGCACAAAGTTTTATCGTTTCGGGCTGATAAGAATCTGCAGTATTTCCCGAGATTCAAGCTTAATCGAAGTTAGTTTTAGCAATAAAAGCAAAAGGAAGAAATAGCTATGCCGAAAGCAAAAACACGACAGCTTACGAGACCAAAAAGTGACGCGAAATATGGCGGCGGAGCCAGCGAGTTATCCAAAACGGAGTCAAGCACCTATAGGCAGTTAATCCGTAATTGTTACCATTTAAAAAATACTGATCTTCAAAGCTCAATTTCGCAATATTGCCAGCAGATAAAAGAAGACTTGAAGGGTATTTGGGAGTCAGTGAACCAGCGATTACCTTTAATATCCACACTGTCAATCAAAAAAAGATAAGAGATTTGCTGCAGTTGGTAAAATATATCAACCGAAAACACAATAAAGCTACTGCCAAACGAAATCTTGCTAACAAATTAGACAGCCTTTTTGATATTGCTGGGTGCTCCTGTTCTTTGGAAGTGTTACCGTGTGATGACAGAAGAATCGATTGTGATGTTGATAACTGCCAACAAGAGAACATATTTTGCTCTTGCTCCCCAGCTCTTAAAGTTCCGATAGAAGATCGGGCATACTTGAGTGATCAACGTTTCAAGAAACGCCCTATAGGCTTGCTTCAAATGGCATCTATGGACGGCGTAGCTATAAAACGAGCTTTACGTTCATCGACAAGTTTTCCGCGGTCAATTGTTGATTCTTCCTCTTTCCTTTGCACCTCAATCCAGTCTTCCACAGACACTGACAGTGCTTCAGTACATTCAGAAATAAGTTTTGATAATCAGTATATTGCGACAACAGCTAGTGATACAACGATAATGCAATAGCATTAAAAATTGGTGAATCTAAACTCTGTTTGAAGGGATAACTTTTTATTGCCGGAAATTAATAACATTCAAAACACTGTATAAATAGGACGAATGTTTTACTTAAATGCCAAAACCGCTGCATTTATTTCTGCTCCATATCTGATGTAGAGTTAAAATCAACAATAAACCTAATTATCACATTGCGCTTATTGTTATTGCTTGTACAGTATAATTGCGCACTAATTAATGTTAACCTTATATTAACTTAATTATAATTATGTTTAATAACTTATATGTTTTAGGAAAGAGATACATGGCTACCAACCACATCAGCAGCTCTCAACCCTTACAACATCATAACCTAAACAGTTTTGCAATGGAGTTAATTCGTGGTGACCTGTCTTCTTCTCTTGGTGCAGCTCTCGGAAATGCTTTGTTATTTGACATCAAGCATTTGTTTCAACCTCATGTTGATATAAATGAGATATTAATAGACAAGTCAAACATAGACAGTGCAAAATCTAAAGTTAAAGTAATTAGTGAAGTACGACAACTAGAAGGAAAAACTCCGGCAAGCTGTGTCGGTGTTGATAGCAAGATAGATGAGAAAACTTTAAACTACAAAGCAGCGGAAGATGACATTGGAAACAACATTTAAAAAAAAGTAACCGGTTCTCAACACCATCTTCCTGTTAGGTATGAATCTGGAATATGCTCTGGAGAGTATTTAAGCCATAAACCGCTCCCAATGACTGGCTCGAGTGGTGAAGTTATGGCTCAGCATGTCAACGATGCTCTGGAGGAATTCGACAGTTTGGAAAGCATTAGAGCAATATTGGTTGACAACTCCTCTGTCAACTCAGGCAGGAAGAATGGTTTGGTTGTAAGATAGAAAACAAACTAGGTGGAATTTGCATACTGTTGGTTGTGCTTTGGACCAAAAATTTTAGAATTCGGTTTTTAATCTTCCCGTTAGGTATGAATCTATTTAAATGAATCCATTCTATTTGAATAAGGAAAAAGAAATCTTCTTAATCTTCCCGTTAGGTATGAATCTATTTGAATGAATCCATTCTATTTGAATAAGGAAAAAGAGGTTAAACGGTAGGCCTAGTGGTAGGCCTATTCATAGTTGGTGGTGGAATCTTTTAACTTTTGGTTCAAGCCTTCCCCCTCTTTGGTCAAATCCAACTTTTTCTTGAAGATTTTATTGCAGTGAAGCCAGATGGTGTTCAGCTGGGTTTAGTTGGCAAAATAATTTGCCGTTTCGAGGAGAAAGGTTTTAGGCTTTGTGCCATGAAAATGACGATTGCCAGTAAAGATTTGCTAGAAATGCACTTTGCAGATCTCAGTTCAAAACCATTTTTCCCAAAACTTGTTGAATTTATGTTGTCTGGGCCAGTTGTGGCAATGGTTTGGGAAGGAAAAAGAGCAGTTAAAACTGATCGTAAAATGCTTGGAGAGGCTAACCCTGTTGATTCTCTTCCTGGAACATTTCGTGGAGATTACTGTATTGACATTGGGAGAAACATATGTCATGGATCTGACTCTGTGGAAACAGCAAAGAAAGAAATAGCTTTATGGTTTAAAGAAGGTGAACTTAACAATTATTGCTGTGCTAACAACTCTTGGGTGTATGAATAAGAAGGCTACTTCAACCTGACACTCAGCACTCTTTTAGTGTTTTGTGACTACATAGCAGGATCTGACATTAGTAGTTTTTGTATTTTTGTGTGCATTGTTGGATCTGACTTTTTTTTTTTCTGTAGGCCTACCTTTTTGTCTGAATTTATAATTACCAGTATATTGAAAGATACTTTTCACCTGTTTTCATTTTAAATTCAAAACAACTTTTTCTGCATATTTTGTGGCTGATTTTAAATTTGCTATTTTGTCTAACTAGTGTAGAAACTTTCATTGGTTTGACTGCTTGATAATGCCAGTTAAATGTCCATGTGAAATATGTTTAAGACCTTGTAAAAGGAACCAGTGTGCTATTCAATGTGATATGTGTGGTGGATGGATTCATCTCAAATGCACAGTCATTAGTCCCCTTAAATTTTACACTCTTTGTTCTTCTACTGAACCATACCTCTGCCAAAATTGTTACAGTGAATTGTTTCCTTTTCAAACTCTAGATGATAAGCAATTGTTAAATGAAATGAGAAATGATGACAAACTAAACTTTGATATTAATCACACAAATAATTCGTTTTTCCCAGCTAAATGCTTACAGGTAGACAACAAGATAAAAAGCTTACTAAATGATTTAAATTCTAGTTTGGTTGACTCAAAATACTGCTCACAGGCCGAAGCCAATATTATTAACAAAAAGTGTAAATTTTCTTTGCTTTGCGTGAATATAAGAAGCTTAAATGCAAATTTTGATAAATTGAATGAACTTTTAACAAATTATGATATCTTACCTGATATCATTGCTATAAGTGAAACCAAACTTAAATTGTTACAGGTATACAATGCAAAGTTAAGTGGGTACCATTTTTACCACAAAGGCACAACTACAAGATGGGGAGGAGTAGGATTGTTTATTAAGGAGTCTTTATCAATTTCAATTTGCAAGGAGTTTGATTTAAACATTCCTAACTGTGAAGATATGTGGATTCAACTAGATTTGGGGAATAACAAAAAATGTATAGTGGGGGTAATTTACAGACACCCTAAACAGAAATTATCAGAGTTTTGCAAGAGTTTTGAATCAACCATTGAAAAATTGAATAGTAGAAAATTGATGTATTATATCGGAGGAGACTTCAACGCAGATTTGTTGAAAAGTAACTCTGATATCAATATTAAAGATTTCATGAATTTAACATATAGCTTAGGCTGCATTCCCTTAATTACACTCCCGACAAGAATAACCACTACAAGCTCAACTCTTTTAGATCATGTTTATACAAACAATGTAGTGGGTGAACACAAAAGTTTTATTCTGGTGGAAGATGTAAGTGATCACCTTCCAGTAATGGTGTGTTCTAATTTAAGCCTGCCCAAGAGTGAAAAATCAACTGTCACCCTAATTCGTGATACAAAAAATTTTAAAGTAGAAAAATTTCTAGACAAATTAACTGAAGGAATGGAGCTATTAGGTGATATCAAAGAGGAATGCATTGACAACTACACTGAAAAGTTTATTGACATTTTTCATAAGACTTTAAACATACATGCACCATTACGAAAACAAAGCAGAAAGGAAACAAAACTAAACAACAAACCATGGTTATCCAAAGGAATCCTTATATAAATCCAAAAAAAAAATTTATTGTACAAAAGAGCCCTTAAATTAAATGACAGTAATACATGGGCACAATACAAAGTCTATAGAAATAAACTGACTCATATTAAGGAATATGCAAAACGACTTTACGTTAAAAATTTAGTGAATGATAATAAGCATGACTCCTCGTCGCTTTGGAAAATTATAAATAAAATTATTCACTTGAAAAATGTGAAGAAAAATAACATTCCTAATAAAATGTGTGCTTCCAAAAGTGAAAGTGCACAAGGTCCACAGGCCATCAGTAACTTGTTCAATAAATATTTCATAGAGATAGGAGTTAACCTTGCATCTACAATCGAAACACCAGCTATAATTGATGGCAAATTTAATGCCACATCTTTGATTCAGAGTAGTTGCAATTCGTTTTTTCTAGAACCAATAGTTGAAGAAGAAGTAGTATATTACATCAGAGCTATGAATCCATCAAAAAGTACAGGAAGACATGGAATTCCTGCAAAGTATATAAAAATGTCAGGCTCTGTTATAGCTCCAGTTCTAACTAACATTTTTAATGCATGCATATCAACAGGATATTTTCCAAAAGTCTTAAAAACCGCTGAAGTTGTTCCAATTTTCAAAAAAGGAGAAAGAGAGTTATGCAGTAATTATCGCCCTATTTCTATTTTAAATCCTTTTGCCAAACTATTTGAAAAGTGTCTGCTTGATCAACTAAACAATTATTTTGTGAGCAATAATTTGATTAGTCCAAACCAGTATGGTTTTAAGAAAAATTGCTCAACAAATGAAGCTGTTTTAGATATTTACAATAAGCTACTTGACAATATGGATAAAAAGCTCATTACATGTTCTATTTTCTTAGATTTAAGAAAAGCATATGATACCATCAATCACACAATACTGATCAAGAAACTAGAAAAGTATGGAATTAGAGGATTACCATTACAGTTACTAGCAAGTTACCTGACTGACCGTCAACAGTATACAATTGTAAATCAATATAAATCCAAGTCAAGAGATGTTATTTGCGGTATTCCTCAGGGATCAACTCTAGGTCCGTTGTTATTTAATATTTACATCAATGATCTACCACTTGCCTCAAATTCCACAATTCATCTTTTTGCTGATGATACAAACCTTACTCTCTCCCATTCTAATGTTTCAACACTGCAACAAAATATTAATGATGAATTAGTCAATGTAAGCAATTGGTTCAAGGTGAATAAATTATCAATTAACTTTAATAAAACTGAGTTTATGGTAGTGACAACAAAACAAAATAAACCTGAACTCAAAGTATCAATAGATAATAATCCAATCAAGCAATCACATCACATAAAGTATCTAGGTGTTCTCATAGACGACAATCTAAACTGGAAACAACAAATCAAGGAACAATGTTCAAAGGTAGCAAGGGGATCTTGGGCCCTTAATCAATTAAAACACTTTGTAGATGAGCAAACCTTAAGATCTGTTTACCACTGCCTCATATACTCTCATCTACAATACTGCATAAGTAGTTGGGGGGCTGCTTCAAAATCAACATTAGCACCTCTCTTTATTCTGCAAAAAAGAAGCATCAGATTGTTAACTGGAAGTGGATATCGTGAGCATACTAATCCTTTGTTCTATCGAGCTAAATGCTTAAAACTCAAAGATATTTACTCTCTGGAAACTGCAAAGCTAATGTACAAAATTCACAATAATGTACTATCTTTTGCAAATTCAGATAAGTTTAACCTAATAAAAAACTGCTATACACATAAGACAAGATTGAGCCACAAAAACAACTTCTTTCTTCCAAGAACTAGAACAAGATTAGGGCAAAAGTCTCTATCATTCGCAGGAATTAAAGTTTGGAATGAAATTCCAAGCAGTATGAAAGAAGTTTCATTCTACAGATTTAAAAAAGCTGTTAAAGCTCATTTTTTATCAAACTATGAAACCGATAAAAGCTAGAATAACAGCTTTCTATCAGCAATGCAGTAGTAATTACAGGAATCATAGTTACATATTTATGCTTTAGTTCAACAATAACCTATTCTTTGCTTGAATAATTGTAATTATTGTAATTTCTTTTTGTAATTGTAATTACATTTTATTCACCAAGTTGCCTTGGCCAGGAGAAAGCGAAATGACCTTTCGGTCTTCGAATCAAGCTGCCACCTGCCCATCTGTCTACCACACACGATGGAGGCTTCACACTGTCCCTTTAATTGCTGAACGTCAAGCAGGGAAGCTGTGAATACCAATTTTTATAGTCTTTGGTTTGACCCGACCGGGAATCGAACCCGTGTCTACCGCTTCAGTAGCAGACGCTCTATCCACTCGACCACTGATCGGTTAAACATGAGTTTGGTGCATTCATCTATCACACATTTATTACAATACGTCATCTCTCATTTTGATGTGCTCATTGAATTATTAGTAATTTTGCAATAACTAACTGAGGTTGATATATACTGGTATTGGAAATTGTACCAGTACTAATGACATATTGGCAAACAATACAAAACAAAGCAAGGAGGTTTTTTTCACTCCAATTGCCCACTTTAAATTCTATAAAACATAAATAAGCATTATGAACTTTATTAATTTTATTTCCATCCAATCTGTAGTTACAGCATTTTTATTTTTTAGTATGCTTAGAGTCAGAACAATTCTAATGTTGTCTTGCATTTTCTTTACATGGTGACTGTGAGTTTTGTGTATACACTGTACAAAATGTACATATCTTTGCAACACTTTTGTTTTAATTTTGCGTAAAATTTTTTATCATAGAAAGTACAGTAGCAGACGGAGAAAATCTAGAAGCTGGTTTTTTTTTTAACCTTAACTTGGTGAGGTGGCAGTAGACTTAGATGACCTTTCGGTCCTTCGCTGTCTCCTCACCAAGTGACTAAATATCGCTTTGACTCTGCAAGTTTGTGTGTTTGGTTTTAAAGAAATTGCATATTTCGATGCTTTGGTGATAGACCTAGAGGAAGTTGCAGTTTTTTCTTGTGATATGACGTCACTTGGTAAATAAATAAATATGATGATGATGATAATCGTATTGCGCAATAAGAAATACGACAAATAGAATGTCACATTTTTACCTTTGCGCGCGGAATCAGCATGGAAGTAAAGACGGAAAAGAAAATTTCTTCCATCAGCTGGGAAGCAAAAGAGTGGTACAATCTTGTGGATGAAGAGTATCTCTGTGTAGAGCCACCGCTTTCGAAGGATATACCCACGAAAAATCTGATGTTGTACCATGCAAACTTAAGCTTCCAGATTTGGTTTACTTAAGCTTCCAGATTTTCCGTCCCATACACAGAGCGTAGAAAGAAGCGTGAAACTTGTAACAGAAGCTTCACATAGTTATTGTGGATTTGATTACCGCCACAAACCTATTATGACCAAAATCACTAGCCGGAAAATGCATCCTATGTTTGCAACCAAAAGCTCCTACTCCCAAACATACGATTCAATTCTGTAACTGAACTAAACCGATAACTTTCTTTTAAGTTGCAATTCGTTGTTATTAAAAACCTGTTCAAGTGTTTGTTCAACGTCTTAAGCAAGTTTAAGGCGGTGAATCATCCAGCCAATTCCGGTGGTTTACAATAGCTAAAATTAAACTATAATTTTTGATATTTTTTGTTTTAATTTTGGGACTGCGGTTGCAAAGATATTCAACAAATACAAAAAGATGTCCCCCCGAAAAAAGTTTTTGGAAACTCTGAGTTTTGTTCTTCCCGCCAAAACCACAGTAGGCCTAATGGTTTAGAGAATTGTGGTAGGCCTAATAGTTTCGAGATAGTTTATTTCTAAATAGTTTAACTATGTCTTAACTACAGTATTAGGCCTAATAGTTTAGAGATAATTAGGCCTAATAGTTTAATAAGATTACAGTAGGCCTAATAGTTTAGAGAACTGTGGTTTTGGCGGGAAGATCAAAACTCAGAGTTTCCAAAAACTTTTTTCGGGGGGACATCTTTTTGTATTTGTTGAATATCTTTGCAAACGCAGCCCCAAAATCAAAACAAAAAATATCAAAAATTATAGTTCAATTTTAGCTGTTGCAAACCACCGAAATTGGCTTGATGATTCACCGCCTTTAACTCGTTGTTATATGCCGCTAAGCAGGCTTTTTATGACGTCATTGCGAGTAAAAAAAAAAGTGCCCTTGGTTGCTATTTAGTGTGATACACTGATACTAATATTTCTTGCCTTACAGTTTATTTCAAACAAGTAAAATGGTATTCTAATAGCTGTGCTCGAAATCGCTATCTAGCGGTTTTGCAAAAATCACATTTTTATCAAAAAAAAAAAAATTAAACTAAAATCCGCCAGCCATTTTTTAACGCAGAGCACTCAAAGTTTGCAGGAATTCATTTTGAACCAAAATGCAGCTACTGCAAGATTACATTATTCAAAATTCGAAAAAAAGTAAAAAATCGACCTACTGTATTGAGCAGGCAGCTGAGCAAACCAAAAATGGAGTCGAGGACACAAGGCTCGAGGCCAAGGACACAAAAAAACTCCGAGGCCAAGGACAGCCTTTCCGAGGACAGACCCTCTCGAGGCCAAGGACAGGAATGCTCGAGGCCAAGGACCAAGGACACAGCAGCAAGTGTTCTCCAAAAAAAAAGGTCTTCAAGAAAGTTTTTCAGGCAATCTCCTACTCATAGGCGTAGACTGAATTTTTGATTGGGGGAGGGCCCAAACCACAAATCACATGCAATGACGTCATCAAAGATTTTCAAAAGAGGTACTTTTTGTGAGACAAAGATATCGTAGGATGGAAGTCGGGGGTCCAGACGGGTCAAGACAAAGCCTCCAGACGGGAGTCTGGAGGCTGGGCCCCCAGCTGCCGGAAGCTTTGGGGGTCTGGGGACGAAGCCCCCAACCGCTGGGCAATTTTTTGTAATTTTTTGGTAAAACAAGCTATTTTAATGGCATTGAATCACATTTCGCACGTATTTTAGAGCCATTTGAAAGCACTAGATTTTTGAAGTTTGAAAACTAATTGAAAAAATTAAATTGTTGATTCCTCCTTTTACTAGCATTTTAAGTTCAAAACACGTTTAACATATCGCATTTTTGAGTTAAATTTTAATTGTAACTAATTTGGTCTAGGTACGGGGAAGTAAGGTGCATTGTCTCTTGCAACATTTTGGCCGTAAATAATAATCTACTCGAAGATTTTCGTTAGAGATTTTTGTTTTTTTATGAAAATAACCAGTTATAGAAGTATATGTTCGGCCAGGGGGCCCAGGCCCCTCAATTGAAGTCAATGATTTGTTCAATCAGCATTTTTTATGGCTAATTTTTTTAAGTATTTTGTGCGTAAAAACTGGGAGTTGGAGGTGAATTACTGAATTGTTATTGAAAAAGGGTACAATACATGATTACGCCTACTAACCGTGTTATTGTCGGGCCGGATTTACATCGCCCTGGGCCCCTGGCACTATGGGGATTTTAGCAAGATCTTTCTGCCAAATATTGGAAAGACCAAAGCAAGTCTTACTATTTGTGCGCTGGGCCCGTAGCTGGCATTGCGCCGTATTATGGTAAATTCGGCCTTGGTTAATGCATTACGCTCATAAAAATGCTATATGAAGGTCTGAGATAGCAACTTTTAGGACAAAAACTCTCCATATCTTCTGGGTTATACGTTTAAATTGGCTGGCAAAAATTGAATTGAGGCGGTCCGGAGCCCCTGGTCTTCCACATTGTTGTTAGTTATTGTTGCAAGCGAAAAGTGCTAAAAATAAACTGAAACTGAAGAAACAGTAAGCTTTTTTGGCACAATTTTGTCATTGTTGAAATTTTAATTGAGGGGGGGGTGGGGTTCCCTGGTCTCCTCCTTGGCTATGCCTATGCTCCAATTGAGGAAAACAAAAAACGTGTTCGCAATTTTTCCGCGAGGTTTCTGGCGTTTTTCAACAAAATTTCAACCGTTTAAAAAATAGTGCTGTCCTCGAGCCGAGGACAGGCCAATTTTCGAGGACTTGATACTTCGAGGCCAAGGCCAAGGACTTGACCTTTGAGGCCAGGGCCAAGGACTTCAAAATGTGTCCTCGAGGACTCCACCTCTGAAGCATACCAATGCAACTCATGCTTGTTAATTACAAGGGATTGGGGGCGGTGCCTCCAACTCCCTAAAACAATAATCGCGTAATTAGCGTTTTCCGATTGAGATATTATCAGCGACATTTTAACAATCAAATAAAAGTGATTATCAAACTCATAAGTAAATCATTTTATGCCTTTGAGGACATTTTACGCTTGTGAATACGCTGGCTGAAATACGCGTATTTCCGCGTATAGATAAAAAACTGCGTAAATATGCGCGCGTATTTTATACGCTTGCGCGTAAATACGCGTGTTCGCTGAAAACCGTCTTAGACGGAAAATGGGAATTAAAAACGCTAATGGCGCAAATATTGCTTTCTGAGTTTGGAGGCTCTGCCCCCTAGCCAGTGGCGGATCTAAAAATTTTTGGTGGGGGGGATGATAAAATTTATAAGTCAAATTGAAATTTTGAGAAAGGCTAAGACAAGGGTCATAGTCAAGAGATTCCTAAACCGAGAGTGCTCAAACCATAAACTTGGTGAGCGTAAATCAAATTCAGTTAAGGAGGTTCAGGACAAGATCACTTGGGACATTGTTTCACAAGATGAATAATGATTTAATGACAATACGACAGTAAATAGATTTGGGCCGTCGCGACGCATTTTGTCCTTGCTCAAGGGACTCTTCAGGCGACAAAGGTCAATTTTGTTTCGTTAGCCAAAAAAAAATCCATTTATTGTCATTAAATCATTATTCATTTTGTGAAACAATGTCCCAAGTGCTCTTGTCCTGAACTCCCTTAACTGAATTTTAAGTACAAATTGGGTATTTACTATAATCTCAAAATTTCGGATGTTTATGATTAATGATGCTGACGTTATTTTCTCCAGATTTTGAAGTGATCTACAAAAAAAGATCTTCACAGTACAACGAGCTGATTTTAGCCGCAAATGGCTGATTGCTGTTTTTGGTCTATTTTAAATAAGTTTAATAATATTCACATGCACGTTAAGTTTAGGCTGGTCATCCCCTACCCCCATGTCTACTCCCTACCCCCCCAAGTCCGCCCCTGCCCCAAGCCCCGTAAATAACTGATTGGAACGACCGACGCTCGCGTCGCGTGTTAATTGTTGTTTTAACTCGGCCATTTTCCAACTAACGAGTGCGAAATTTCAGACTTTTGCTCATAACTCAAAAACTGTTAGGTCTAGCGACATGAAATTTTGACAGCAGTTTGATATTAATGAGGTGTATGTTTGTACCAACTTTCGAGGCAATAGGTTACGTGACTTTGGTTTTAGAACCCGAAAACGGCTCTGCAAGTTTGGCGTAAAAAGCGGTCTCCGTCAAAAACGGCTTAAGTACTGCAAAAAATATTTCATAAGGTTATATGTCTTCAGATATCCTTTCATCCTAACCAACCCACGTTTGGCCGCGATGAGGTTCATTTCTTTTTTTTCCCTTTTTTTCTTCCTAAATTTTGTACGCTCTGCTTCTCCTAAACCACAAAACATGGAAATCTAATTTTTGTGTAAAGTTGCTAAGCTGCAAATGCAATTTTTTCTCCCGAAGTGTTTTGGGACAACTCCCTCGGGAACCCCCCCAAAAAATCAATTTTTTGAACGGCTCAAGCTAGGGTGCTACTTCTGTTTGATATCAACAGATACTTAACAGACAAATATTTTGACATAGTTTGGGGGTGCCACCCCCCCCCCCCCGGACCCCCCAAAAGCCAATTTTTAGAACAGCTCAAGCTAGGGTGCCAGTTTGTTTTGATATCAGCAGATATTTAACAAACAAATATTTTGACATAGTTTGTGGGTGCCACCCCCCGGGGATCCCCCAACTAGACCCCCCAAAAATCAATTTTTTGAACAGCTCAAGCTGGTGCCAGTGTTTTATGATATCAGCAGATATTTAGCAGACAAACATTTTGACATAGTTTGAGGGTACCTTTCCAAGAACTCCCCTCCCCCAAAGAAACCCCCCAAAATTCAATTTTTCGAATGACTATCGCTGGGAAGCTAACTGTTTTTAGCACTATTATATATTAAATAAATATTTTGACATAGTTTAAGAGTACCACTCCCTCAGGAAACCGAAAATTGGACCACTCCTAAATCAGTTTCTTTAAGTCACTTGTTAGAGAGCTAATTGTTTTTAATATTTAGTCTCTATAAAAATGAATTGAGGCGGCATGGGTAAGAGGTGACACCCCTCCCCGAGAACCCCCAAATACATAGATTCCCCAAATCTTTAATTTTCATTTAAGCTAAAACCGTTTTTTTCGTACATATTTATAAGACAAAGAATAAAAAATACAAACAGTCGTCTGTTCGAGATAGAAGTTTAGAATTGTTGTTATTAAGGCAAAAACATGGATCTGGGATTCATACAATGCAGAGTGTTTTATGCAAATATATAATATGTTCTAGACATTACACGATAGCTTTGTACTTATTTTGCATTTACGCTTGAGCTTCGATATTTGTATTTGTAGTACTGATGGTGGAAGCTTTAACAGACAATTGTTGTTAATCACTTAAGAAGTTGGTTTAGCACGTAACTTGATATGATGGGATTTTCACTACTGGTACGCTCTTAAGACTTTTCTGTTTGTTCAACCTACAATATTGCTGACAGAAATGTGTTTAACTCTGTGTGGCCTACCGTACAATTGGATAATCAGATATTTTTGAATAATTGCTGATTTTACGGTAGATAAAAAGTACTTTTGAGCGTCACAGCCAGTAGCGTACGCAGGATTTTGAAAAGGGGGAGGGGGGGGGGGCAGAAACTTCAGAAAATTTGAGAGGAACATAGATCAGAATTTGAAATTGCCACACTCAAATTTCGTCCCATTTTTCTCCCAAAATCAGGTGAAGAGCAAAAAAAAAAGAAGGTCTTCACTCAAATTTCGTCCCATTTTTTGCCCAAAATCAGTTGATTTCAAGCCCAAAGTCGGATGCCCAACTTGCAAAGGGGGGGGGCCATGCCTCAATTTTGCTCACTTTTCTATGCAATTTTGCAATCCTGGCGACCCAAAGGGGGGGGCCATGGCCCAATGGCCCCCCCTCTAAAGAGCCCCTGGTCACAGCATTAGCTACCCGTCGGTCGTTCATTGGGTTTGCTGGCAAATTCCCATCTAGTTATTAACATAACCGATGTCAGATGTGACATTGTGACAATAATCAGTTAAAGTACTCTGAATTGCAAATAACATAATTAGCTGAAAATTAATGGTCATTTAAATGGTATACAGTTTCATTTGGCATCTGCAATATCATTTCTGAATATTTTTAGTCTGTTTGTCTTTTTCTTTTGTGCATAAACACTAATTCATTTTTACCAGAGGTGGAGTCGAGGACGTCCTCGAGGCCAAGAACGTCTTTGAGGACTCCACCTCTGATTTT